>BOSO01002101.1:2297-103750 GCA_018403395.1 Gorsachius goisagi
GGGGCGGGGCGCGCCACACGGGCACCGGGGGAGGGGGACACAGGCACTGGGGGGGCGGTGAGCCCGCTTGGGCAAAGCACAGCGCTATGGGAAGAAGGGCTGTGCTGCCTGCCCCGCTGCCCCGGGAGGGGCAGACCCCCAAGGCAAAAGGGAGTGGGGGGGATCCCCCCGGTTGGGGGGCGCACGGCGGGGCCGGGAGGGTTTCTTTCCCCCCCGGTCCCGGGTTACCTGCTGCTCGGGACCCCCTAAGTGTTGCCCCAAAACCCTGCGAGGGGTGGGAGTTGGGGCCAGTCCCACTCCCCTGTATTTATCCACCAAAATCATGCAGTGCAGCAGCTAACGCAGGCAGGCGCAGTCTGAGCGCGGGTTCCCCCCAACCCCCCTACCCCCCCTCCCCCCTTATTCACATATTTATTTTTCTTTCCTTCAAAAAGAATTAAAACCAAACCACCTTGTCCAGAAAGATCCCCCCCCCCCCCCCCCCCGAGCAAACAGCGAGCACCCCCTTGCATGCGCCAGTCTCCCCCTCCCGGAGATAACTTTTGGGGGGAGGCAGGACTGTCCCCAGCTGGGTGGCACAGGGACGGCTCGGGTGGGTCCCCACTGCGGGCAGCGGGTGCTGAGGGACCTTGCTCTTGCTTTCGGCTGCAGCAGGTCAGCTTGGGCCAGCATGATGGACGAAGGGCCCCCCAACTCCAGCAAAGACCAGCAAGGCTGGTTCACGTCCAGGAATGGCAGCAGCAGCTCCTTGGACCTGGAATCTGTGGTGCAACCCCTTGCCTTGAACCCATGGGATGTTGTCCTCTGCATCTCCGGGACCATTATCTCCTGCGAGAACGCCATCGTGGTGGTGGTAATCTTCTACACCCCGGCTTTCCGGGCTCCCATGTTCCTCCTCATTGGCAGCTTGGCCACAGCTGACCTCCTGGCCGGTTTGGGGTTGATCCTGCATTTTGCCTTTGTCTACTTCATCCCGTCGGAGGCAGTCAGCCTGCTCACGGTGGGGCTCCTGGTCACCTCCTTCACGGCCAGCGTCAGCAGCTTGCTGACCATCACCATTGACCGCTACCTGTCCCTCTACAACGCCCTGACCTACTACTCAGAGAGGACGGTCACCAGGACTTACATCATGTTGATCCTCACCTGGGGAGCCTCCATCTGCTATGGGCTCCTGCCCATCATGGGCTGGAACTGCCTGAAGGAGCCCTCCGCCTGCAGCATCGTCAAGCCCCTGACGAAGAACCACCTCATCATCCTCTCCGTCTCCTTCTTCATGGTCTTTGCGGTGATGCTCCAGCTCTACGTGCAGATCTGTAAGATCGTCTGCCGGCACGCCCACCAGATCGCCGTCCAGAGACATTTCCTGGCCAGTTCCCACTACGTCACCACCCGAAAAGGCATCGCCACCTTGGCCGTCATCCTGGGCACCTTCGCTTCGTGCTGGCTGCCCTTCGCCATTTACTGTCTCCTGGGGGATTACAGCTACCCGGCCCTCTACACCTACGTCACCCTACTCCCCGCCACCTACAACTCCATGATCAATCCTGTCATTTACGCCTTCAGGAACCAGGAGATCCAGAAAGTGCTGTGGACCGTGTGCTGCGGGTGCTTCTCCTCCACCATGCCTTTCCGCTCCCGCTCCCCCAGCGACGTCTGACCCAGCCCCCCCTCCCCAGCCTCTCTGCACCTCTCACTTACCCATTGCGGTCGGGGGATTTTCCTTTTTTCCCCTTTTCATGCCCAGAGACACATGGCAGGAGCTCCCGGAATCGAGCAGCTCTTCCCAGCCCTGTCCTTTTGGGCACAACCCCTTCTCTTCTTCTATTTTTCCACTTTTTGAATTTACAGGAGAGAAAAGCATATTTTTTATCCATAATATAATCTATATTTATGCGTGTGAGAGAGAGGGGGGAGATCCTCATATTTTCTTTAAAACTATTTATGATGGTTTATTTTTTTAAGGGAGGGGGAGATGCCGGGAACGTTCGCTCCCCTCTTGCTTTTTTTTACAGCCTCGTTATTTACCTCAGAGAGTTAAAAATATATTTTGTACGTTTGGGGAAGGGGGGGGAGACTCGCTTGCCAGAGGAGGAGGGGCTCGAACCCACCCCTTCTCCCAGCTGTCCATCCCTTTATTTATTATTTTTTTAATTATTATTTAATATGATTTTAATGCTGCCCTCCCGCCCGCCCAGCGCTGGGGCTTGCTGCCCTCTAGTGCTCACTGCCTTCGGGCGGAGGGTGCTGCCGGAGGCTCTGCACCCCCAAACCCAGCAGCTTCGGGGTCCCCTGGGTGCTCCCCCCGCCATGGCACTCAGGCCTGTGTCCCCCTCCCCCTGCCAAAGCCTTTCTTTGCACTGGGACTGGATTTGCACATTTGGGAGGGGGGGGGCGGATGGATGCGAAGAGGCCCCTTGGAGTGGGGACACCTCGTGGGGTGCTGTGGAATGGGGGTTGTGGGGGGGGAAGCTGCTTCTTGTTTACAACCATGGGGGGGGGGGGTGTGAATAAAAGTAATTTGTGACACAAGGTGCGGCTGTTTGATGCTGGGGAGGGTTGGGAGGGTGTCTCCCACAGCGGGTGGGGGGAGAGCGGGTTGAGGTCCCCGCGCCGTCACCCCGGGTCGAGGCAGGGCCTTCTTCCCGCCTGGTTAAGAAATCCCAAGCGACAGCGCTTTTCCCCCACCCATCGCATCCTGTTAGCAAGAGCCGGTCCCGGGGGAGCAGCGCCGAGGGCCTTTGCCATCCTCATCCTCGCAGCGGTCCAGCGCCTGGTGGGCAGAGGGGTTGCATCCAGCCTTGTGCTGTTATTGCCACCCCCAACAGAGCAAGATCATGGGAAGCTGCCTGTACCCCAGCCCCTCTCCTGGGGAGGGTGGCACGGGAGGGCTGGGGGCTCTGCCCGAGGTGCCCAGGCTCCGAGAAGATCGGGGATGTCCATCACTGCCGCCCACATGCTGTTTGCACGCAGCGCTCGTCACAGGGAAGGCAGGGTTAACGATGGCAAAGCTAATTAGGGCAGCTCGTCCCCTCCGGTAGCAGGGCTCTGTGCCCCGAGAGCCCCCTGTGCCCCTGCCCACCCTGGTCGGGGAGCAGTGGGTTTCCTACAGGCATTTGTGCATCCGCAGACGCGCCGGGATGTGGCAGAGCCCAGGGCTGAAGAGCAGGCACAGCCCAGCTGGGTGCTGCGGCGCGGGTGGTGCAGGATGCATGCCGGCCCCTGAGGCTTTGCTTCACCTTGGGCTCAGGGACCTGGTGGCAGCCTGGAGGATTGGTGCTGTTTATTGCAAAGGGAATAAAGATTTCCCTCCGTTTCTCAGCCAAGCTGAGCGCTGGAGAGGGGATATGGCAGCAGGCATTGAGGGGCGATGAGGAGAGGCTGAAGGACCCACAGTCCAACGGCTCCGGCTCTCCAGGGGCTTGGCTCAGCGCTAGGGATGGAGATGGGGAATCTGGGGCTCCCCTTGTCCCCGCTGAGGTCAAGCCAGGGGAAAAGGAGGAAAGCTCAGGAATTGGAGACACCCGGCATGCCCTGGGGCTGAGCTGAGCACCCTCCATCCCTCAACCAGGGGATATTTCCCCACAATTCACCTCCCCCAGCAGTGAAAAATCCTGTCATTCCCGGTCCTGCTTTATTCAGGGGCAGTTTATACCTGGCTCTTGTGCCAATGTTGTACGGCAACTTAAATCGGTTTTCTCTCCCTTGTGCTTCCCCTGCTGTCGTCTTCAGAGGGAGCAGCCGCAGCCCCTTTGCTTCTCCACGGTGGGGTCCTTGTCACCTCCCCTGGGGACAGGGTCCCACGCCGGGGTTTGCTGCAGGGTGTGCATAAAGGCAGCACCATGCAGGTCTGCTGGGACCCCCTCCTCGGGCTTCCACCCACTATGGCTGGCTGTGGGGTGGGCACAGGGCTGCAGCCCCCCGCTCCTGGCTTCCCAAATTCAGTTGGGAGGGGGAGGATTCACAGGGCTCAGGAACTGGGGTGAGCCCACAGCAACAGCCCGGTGTCAAAAGCCACCACCGCTCAGCTGCATCGCACCACGTCAGGCCAAGGGACTGACTGTGCCTGGCTCCCCCCACGGCCAGCAATTCGGGAGCCCCTGAGCCCTCGCACCCACCCCCACGGGTCCCCCTCGCAGCCCCATCCCCTGCTGCCACCACGGTGGCACCGCTCAGCACGTGGCTGCCCCGTGTGCCGCTTCCCAGATGGGAAACGCATCCTTTGGCTCCTACCTGCGTCCGATTCCCCCCTGCCAGGATGGACGAGGGAAGCCGAGGTGGAATGCGGGGCTGGTGGGAGCCGGGACCTCGACCCTGCCGCGGCGCTGGCTGCTCTCCTGGCACACCGGCCGGTGACTCCAGAGACCTTCCTGGCTGCTCCAGGCCTTTGGGGGATGGAGCAGGCGGCACCGAGCGGGAAGGAAAAACAGCCCCCAGCAGGGCCCAGCCTGCTCCCTTTTTTGGTGGAAAAAGATGCAGGAAGCGGAGGTACAAAAACCACTCAAATCCACCCGAGAAAGGCGCCCGAGTGCTGAGCAGCCACCCCCACGCCGCCGATGTGCGGGAGAGGCTTGGGGGGGGACCAGCAGCCCAGCTTTGGGGTTAAAATATGAGCTAAGAGGCTGTGAGTGGGATAAAGGCGTGGGCACGCCATCACCCCAGCTATGCACGCACATCTGGCAGGCCCAGCCATCCCCGCGCACCCCCTGCCCAGCACCACCACAGCTCCCAGCAGATGCTGGAAGCCACAGGCAGCCTCTTGCCCCCAAACTCTGCCTGCACCGCAGCGAGGGCAGGGGGCTCCGGGCGGGTTTTGCTCCCTTTCTCTGCTGTGGGCAGTCCCTGCCCTGTTGGCAGCAGCGGGGCTCGGCCATGGCTCCGAGCGCTTGCCCTTTGCCACCTTGCTGGGAGCGGGGACACTGGGCAAGAGACCACGGCAAAGCCAGGGCTGGTTCTTGCCAGGAGAGAGCCCTCCCTCCCCTCACCCTGGTGCAGAAAACAGGGGGGCTTTGCCAGCTTGGAGGACAGAGGGAGGTCACTGCTACCCCAAAAACCTCCCACCAGCACCCTGAAGCCCAACTGACCTGCCTGGGGCAGAGCAGAGCTGCCCCTCACCCACACCGCATCCCGGGGACGGGTCTCTGTTCCCATGGACGTACCGGGGTGCCTCGATGGGTGCATCCCAGGGGGGGCACCAGCCCCGGCGTCCCCCCCGCACCACAGCGGGCGGCCGGGCGGGGAATGCCAGGCCATGGGGAGGGCTGAGCAGCTCTGGTTATTGGCCTGGGTTACATTTAAATGAGAAACCTCAGCCCTGGCTTGGGGGATTTTGTTTCCTTGGAAGCCGGAGCAGGCAGGAAATGAAGAAAACGCGGCCCTGCTCGTAAGCGTTTTACCAAATGCCGAAGGCAGCGGGAGGCATTTTCCAGTGCAGCTCAGGCTGCAGAGCATCATCCCTGGCCGCCACCGGAGCTGTGGCTCTGGGAGGCATCGGCTGGTGCATCCCAGGGATGAGAGCCTGCCCAAAAGCTCTGCCCAGGGCGGGAGACAGCAAAGAGCAGGGTGGAAAGTCCATCTCTCTAGCACCCAGCAGCCTCCTGTTTTATTCCTGCAGCAACATCCGACAGGGAAGGCGGCTTGGTGCGGTGAGCCTATGGCTGCCTGGACGGGGTGCAAGGACCCAGGGGTGGCAGCACCCTCTGCTCCCCCTCGCCAGCTCACCAAGGACCGGGCTCCCATGCTGGCTCGGGGCTTTGTCTAAATTGCCCTGGCCTGGAGCTGGCGATGGGGAGCGCAATTTGGCCCTGGCCGCAGCCCCAGCTCCGTGCCGGCTGCCTTAAGCCCTCCCCATGCAAGTGCTGGCCTTTGCGGGAACGGATGAGCCCAGCGCAGAGCTGCTGCCCTGCCAGACTGCAGAAACTTGAGCTCCAAATACATAATTCCTCTGGCACCCCGTGGTTATTTGTGAGCTGCTGTGAGCAGATGGAAGAGTTACAGATAAAGCCATCCGCAGCACGGGAGCCGATTGCCTTCCCCACACAACCGCGTAGGCAACAGCAAAGGCAGGGAGGAGGGAGGGGAAGGAAAAAAAAAAAAAAGAAAAAAGGCAGAAAGCGAGAGAGAAGGAGTCAGCCATTTCTACAGGGGCTGAGCTGCCATCTCAGCACACCTACGTGCAAGAAACGGGGACTCTCTGCTGGCAGCGGGCCCTTCCCGGGGAGCTGGAAGAGGGTAGTGCTCTCCCACCACCCGTGGATGCTTGGCTAAGGAAGGCAGCGCAAGTCGGGGGTGACATTGGCAAGGCAAGCGCTGCCACACACTGGGAGAGCAGGCTGCTAACGCTGATCAGAGCTGGCAGCGCCTGCACTCGCTTTGGTCCCAGAGGGGGAATTAAGGGAGAGAAGCTGACGTCAGTCGTGGAAAGGACACGCAGCCCACTCATCCAAGGCAGCCGGCAGCATCTTCGGGGTGTTGCTAACACCACCTTGAAGGAGAAAATTAAATAGGTCTTTAGAGACAGGGGCTCCTGTGAAGCCAAAGCCCAGCCAGCTGTGAGCCGGTGCCGAGCGCCGTGGAAGAGACAGACAGACAGACAAGCACATCAAAGGCCGGGGCCAAGGCCAGAGTGCCAAGGCGCAGCAGAGCCTGAGCCTCTCCCCCAGCTGCAAGCAGCTCCTCCGTAAGACGCTGCTGCTCGCAGAAAGGGCTGGGGCGCAGAGAGCACCAGCACAGCATTCATCTCGCTGCCAGGCTTCTCCTCCCCGCACGGAGCTAAACCCTGAGCCGGGGAGCAGCAGCTTGCAGAGGGCGAAGCCTGGGGGCCCTGCGGTCTCCTTGCTGGGGAGCTACTCGAGAAGGGGGGTCTGGCAGCAAGACTGCCCCGTCTGTCTTTTAGGGGGGGTAAACCAGCACAGCACTCACTGATACACCCCCCTCCCCGATTCCCAAAGATGACTTTCAAGGGGTGGTTCCCCAAAAAAGCAGCCCTGGCCCCAGCCGCACCCATCCAAAGGGAGCCAGGGGCACCGGCTGCTCCTCCCGGATTTGAGATGGAGCCAAGAGCTGGGACATGCAGCACCAGGGAGCAAGGACGCCCAAGAGATCCCTCCTTCCCCTGCCCTCCGCGCCCCAGCACGACTAAAGGGCTTGCTTGTTCCGAAGCTGGCAAGGCCAATTAATCTAATGAGGTTTTGCAGCCAGGGACTATTGTCAGCCAAGAAAGGCACAGCACTGCAGAGCGAGCGCACGGGTGGCTCCTAGAAGCCAAGGGAATTTGGCAGAGCAAAGCTCACGGTAAAAGCAGGGACGAGGAGCAGCAGGGACGGAGCCTTTTGTTGCTCGCCACCGACCAGCAAGAAAATCCACCCGCACAACAGGCTGATGAACCAAGCCCCGACGAGGCACCTGAAAACAGGGCCAGGAGCCATGGCTGCTGCGGCTGGGGCCAGGCAGATTAACTGCAGAAGGGACCTTGAGCAGCTGAAATGGAGGCAAAAAAAAAAAAAAAAAAAAGAAAAAGAAAAAGCAGCAGCATCAGCCCCCTCCCAGCCCAGCTGCAGCAGCTCTGCTCTTGCAAGATGGAGCACAGGCTCATTTCGTATGGCAGGGAGCACACCGGGGAGGCTGGCAGCTCCTCCTGGATAGCGCTTCCTTGGCGTCGACCACCACCACCACTAACCCTCGACCCACCCCGGCACGGCCGTGCTTTGGTACGGGAAGAGGCCTGGACGATGTTTGCAAGATGGCTTGGGACCTGCTGGCTTTTTCCATCCCTCTGCCACCCTGCGGATGGGATGCAGCTTGGGCGCCCTCGGCGAAACACCGAAGGCAGCCAGACTCCCCAAACCACAGCCCAGGAGCCCCGCGAGGTGCCCTACAGGACACAAGGCGTGGAGGCACAGCCACTGGCAGGGCCCAGCACCTCCCCGTGCACAGGACCTGCCGCTTTCCACCTGCGAAGGACCACAGCACAGCTCCCCAACAGTAACAGACGCAGGCACTGGTTGGATAGAAAGGTTTTATCAAGTTTGCAGTTTTAAAAAAGGATCAAAAAATTATTTTTTTTTTACATGTACATTACAAAAAAAAAATCTGTAATTGGGATTTTCATTCAGGGTTACTGAGCTGATTATAAAAAAAAAAATAAAAATAAAGCAGCAGGAAAGCTTGGCTAACACAACAACCGACAGGGGAAAGCACAGACAGACATCGCACAGGCAGACAGGAGGCAGCGAGTCTGCACCAGGATGCACAGGTACGGGCACGGACCGGGCTCTGTCCCCCAGCGGCAGCAGCTTTGCACCCGCTGCATCGTGCACCCGAGGCGGCAGAGCCTGGCCACCAGTGTTTCTTTTGCAAGGGTAAGAAAACCAAACAAATCTACAGTATTTTGCTCATGAGGTTGTGGGGTTTTTGTTTTGTTCCCCACCCCCCATTTATTTTTCTTTTTTCTAAGCAGAGTTTCACTGCTGAAACTCCTTTGGTCTGAAGTAACGCCCTGCACCCTGAGAGTTGCCGTCAGGCATCGCCCTTCCGACCCCCGGCCTGGCTGGGTCTTTCGAGGGCAACTTCCCACCTCTCCTCCCACCACATCCTCTGCTCAGCAATAAACCCCTAAGATACAAGTGGAATAATTACTCTTATAAATATATTTATATCATGTAGGAAAATAAGGCACTTCAGGAGGGTTACAGCTCGTCTAATTCTATGACATTCTAATCAGGAAGAAAAATGGGTTAGTTTCTGAAATGAATTAAAATGAATGTTAATACAGTAATAAAAACATGGGATCCACTTCCCACTTCAAGGCTTTGTTTTAAAAAGGAAGAGAAGGCAAGCTACCCCCCGAAATCCAACAGCAAGGAAACCTGACCCGGGGCAGCTGCATCTGCCCCACACGAGGCCCTGCCAGCCAGCTCCCTGCCGGAGCCCGCCAAGGGCAGGTACTTCCAAAAGAGGCATCTTAAATAAGTTCATGGACTGGAAAAAAAAACCAAAAAAACAAAAAAAAACCCCCAACATATTTTTATCCTTTCCCTGAAACGACTCTCCGCGCAGTTTCTCGGCCATCTGGGACCTCCAGGAGCCCCTTCCCTCGATCTGGTCTGGTGCTTTGGGTCTGATAAGGAGAGGAGAAAGCAGTGAAGGTCACCGACTGCGGCTGAGGCTCCAGGCTGAGCCCAGGGAGCCGGGACGAGGCTTTCCCTGCGAGCGTGGGAAGGGGGGCGGCGGGGGAAAGGCTGCCGGGAGCAGCAGCCAAGCACTGCGGGCGAGGACACTGGGAGAATGTTTAACCAGGAGCGCGGCGTCAGGAAGGGGAAGGCAGCAGTGGCCTGCCCAAACTCGCCGTGTGCAGGGAGGGAGCGAGCACACCCCAAGCAAACGGCTCCCAGGATGAAATGGCTGCTCTGGCTCCGCAGCTCCATACGGACACGGGTTGGGCTGAAATGGAAAGACAGGGAGGACCCCAGCTGCCCAGCTCTCGCTTTTTGGCTTTGTGAAATGCTTGAGGTTTGCCCGCCGTGCCGTTCGAGCCAGCCTCATGCGGTAAAAAGGGCGGAAGGAGTACGTTAACACGAAATGACAAAGATGGCAGGGGAGTCCAGCACAGGCCCTCGGTCTACATGGGGCAGCAGCCCTGCAGTTCCAGCACAGCTGCTCTGTCTTGCAAAGGTTGTTTTTGGCACCTCTCCTCTTCCCCTACTGGTTTAAGAAATATGAAGCTTACTTGGTGGCCCAAGTGCTCTGTGATTTTGCAACGATACTCCAAGATGGTCACGTTACACCAGTTGTTTCTCAGGGATCTCCACGCTAGGCTCATGCCATTTCTTTTTGCAATCAAAGATTTAAAAAAAAAAAAAGAAAACAAAACCAACCAACCTTCCCTATCTGTCCACCACCCTTTTGTTTAGCATCCAACAGTTTTGATTCTCACCTCGGGATGTGAGTCTGAAAGCAGAGGGTGGTTACAGCAGGCTTGCACGGACAAAGCAGCGTCCCTCCCGCTGCCAGGAGGGCTTTGCAAGCAGGCGAGGCAGTCGGAGGAGCCGACTCCACCCGCGGCCATGCCAGATCACCCACACAGCATCCTTGTGCAACAGGCAGCGCGTGGGGCAACCCTGTCCCCAGCGCCCCGAGGCATGGCCCTGCCTGACAAACCATCCATCTGGGTCATGGAGAATATGGCACTTTTCTGTATTTCACACGACAGGAATACTCGCTCCCCCTTTCCCAACAGGGGCCAAGTCTAGTTAAGGCAATTTAAAATTAACCCAGGTTTGGCATTTGCGAGCTCCTCGCCTCCCTGTGTGATAATGCTGTCAGCCCGGGTTAGCTTAAAGGTCCGTTTTCCCCAGGAACCTGTCTCCGAGAGAAGCCAGGGGAGGATGCTTACAGAAAGAGCAGAAAAACAAGAGGCAGCGATTCTCCTCTAGCTCCCCTTACCCGGCTCGCAGCAATAATCAGTTTGCATTCCCAAGTCCCTCCGCTGCACAATGGCTCACTGGCACTTGAGGGGTTTGTTCCCTCTTCCAGAACCTGGAACTAGTGCTGCTCAGATGTTCCCAGCCCATCGGGATGCCTCACCGTCTACGCCCTTTGCATCCTGCCTAGCAGCTGATTTGCAGACAAAAATCTGATGGTGTAGCGGTCCAGTAAATCTCTCCTGATTGTGCTCAGGGTCGTGCTGGATCTCAGCTTGATCCGCACCCCAGAAAAGCCCATCCTCCAGGCCCTTATCTGCTCTTTCAAAGATTAAAAATGCACGTGCACACACACAAGGAATCAGTAAGAACTCAGTGGCACAAACTGAAGCCATCAATCAAACCCCAAGAAGGATTTTCAGCAACGTGGCAGCCTCAGGCTGGGCCTGGCGTTCCAGGTATCAGCAACATCATTAAACAAGGCAAGCCAGAGAAGAAAGAACAGGCACAGGCTGGCAAAATACTTTAAAATAGGAAAGGCAAAGAGGTTGGAGAGTTGCTCTTAATGGGGCATGCAGCTGGTCCCACCCCACAGCAGCTGGACCCATGATCTCCAAAAAGCTTTGGAATTGCTTTCTTGCGTGACCCTGGCTGAGAGAGTCACGTCCAAATTGAAATACATGTCTGTACATCGGGGGTAGTTTGTTTCTAGATTTACAAAATATGCTTATATTCTAGGTAAGGGAATATAAAACAGCAATAAAACCTAGGTCAGCTAGTTCAAGTTCTCCATTTTCTCCCCCTGCCAGTACTGCATCTGTACTGGGCAGCCTGGGAATTCTTAGGGTTAGCGAGGAGAAAAAAACAACACGTTTTCTTAAAATTAACTAAGGAATTATAACAACAAAATGTTGGGAAAAGACGTAGGTTAGGTCTGATGTAACTGATGGGCAACTCAGTTCACACACAAGACATCTTTAGGCACACAAACTCCCCTCCTTAGGTGGAAGGGAGGAGGAAGCAAAGGTAATACCAGCATTTTCCGCTACTCGAGTCCCTGTGTAGAAAGTATGGTCACCCGGCTAGAAAAAGCACCTCTTCAAACTGACTGCAGCATTGACCTGAACAGGCCAAAGAAGATCAAAGTGCCTGGTGTTCAGAGGACCCCTCCCCACACCATCTCCCTGCTCTAGGCACTTTTCCCCCCACCCCCCTCTCTTTTTTAAACACACTCTCAGCATGAATTGGAGAAATCAGCAAAGCGGAGTTTCGCCACCGCTCGGTGCTGACCACACAGATGTGTCTCAGTGGGGCAGTGGCTCTGCTCTCCCAGAAGCGGGAAGCCGAGCAACTGTTCCGCTCCGGCTTTGCATCCCTTTGTGCAAGTCTCCTCTGGCAGACTTGGCGAAGCAGTCCGGGAGATTTGAGGAAGGTAAAGGCAGCTTTTAAAATAATAATAATAATAATAATAATAATAATAAAAGTCCCTCCTCACATTGCACCCAATGCACTCCACAGCCCCTAGAGCCAGGAAGCACACCCCACGCAGGGCCGTCTGGAAATAATACTAGGGGGTCAGAGGGGAAAGAATTGTGCACTATTGCCAAAACCTGATTATTTGACAGTGGGATGCAGCAGAGAACTGACATTTAAAGCCCATTTTCTTGCAGCACTACCAGTATTCACTGGAAAGGAAGAGCCATCAGATCAACTGTCTGCTGTTGCAATGAGAAAACTAGCTGAAAATGTCCTTCATCTGAAAGGCCACACGGCCACAACAGGATCATCCATCTTTACTTTAAAAATCCCTCAGGATGGAGGGTTTATATGTGCTCTGCCTGGTGGCATCGAGAATCTGGAGGTTTAGCTCTTTTAAATAAGCAACCGTTACACCCTCTCCAGCTAAATCCCAACACCGCATCCTCAGTGTCCATGAGGAGACCTTTTGGAAAGGCAGAGCACAAAGTCCTGCCAAAGCCGGAGGGGTAGGAAGAAGGGAGATATGCTGCTGGTTGTCTGAAAACCCTTGGCACATCTTTGGTTATGGGATGAAAGAGGAAGTGGTGGATGGTTTGGCCACCTGATTCTTTAAGATGATGTTAACCCAGGAGAGGAGGGGAAGAAGGGGATGGGACCGTGGTTAATCCGACCATTCGTCCTCATCGAACTCTGAAGAGTCGTCCTCAGAGTCGCTGTACTCCACAGCGATGCGGCGTGACAGGATCGTTGCCACATCATTGCCCACAACGTCCCGCTTCTCCTGTTCCCGCTGCTCCTCCACCTTGCGGAGCTGGAAGCCTGTTGGGAAGAAGGCAACGGAGGGGATCATGCAAAAGCTTTGGTCACACTCAAATCTCCAAAGCAGCCATCCCTTTGACACAATCCTCTGAGCAAGGCAGCCTGTCCTCTGCCAGCGAGTATCGGACACGCTGTGGGATAACACTGATGGTGAATGACAGCCAAGGCAGGCTGGGTGGGCAGGAGGAATGGGAAGCGAATCGTTTCCGTGCTCCTCTGAGGGGTTCACACCATTCAATCCCACTCGCAAACCTGGACCACGCCAATTCCAGTACCACAGCCATCTCCAAAGGCACAGGCAGAGGCATAAAACCTTGTGAGGTTGGCGTCAGGGTGGCCAGGCAAGGAGGGACCACAAGGGATAGGTCTCAAGCAGTGAGGCAGTCACACTGCCGCTCATGAGGTGGCTCCCAAGTGCTCATGCTTAGATACCATGGGTTTTCTCCAGAGGCAAAGGAGAAGGTCGGAATTGAAACAAAACCTTACCTTGACGAATAGCTGAAAGTAGATCACTCCTGGCATCGCTAACCGCAGGCAAGGATGACTTGGGCTTGGAGGTGGAGGTATCCAAGAGTGGAGGAGGGGGTGGGGGACCATCCGGGCCGCTGGAAGACAGAGGCGGTGGGCCAGGAGGCGGCGGTGGTGGAGGGGGAGGTGGCGCACTCCCACTGCCCGGCTGCTGCGGCAGCGGAGGTGGGAGGACGCTGCCATATTCGTCTGCTGGAGGGGGTGGTGGTGGTGGCGGGGCAGCAAACCCAGGGTGAGGAGGGAAAGAAGGGGGCGAGGGTGGTGGTGGGGTTCCCGGGGACGGGAAGCCCACGGGAGGTGGTGGAGGGGGGGTGCTTCCCATCAGTGGTGGTGGTGGAGGTGGCGCCGGAGGGGGAGCAAAGCCCGGCCTGGCTGCTGAGGGGGATCCGATCGGAGGAGCTGGTGGTGGGTGACTCGGGCTAACCAGGCTGGATCGTTTGGTCCCTCCAGAACCAGAACCTCTTTGGTTGTCTACAGGATAGCTGTTGCAACAGAAGGAGAGAGAGAAATAAGGCAGTTAGCTGTGAGGTCAGATTAGACTGTACAGTCTCAATGTTAATGCAAATCATGTGTGTTTGTTGCAGTCCAGACAAAAATCTTAAGTTCCATCTCTAACTGGTGTTTCCATGAGACCTCACTCCTTGGTTTTAGTTCCCTCGCAGTGTTGCTTTTGGCCTACACCACCAGAACAAAGGAAAGCTTCTGGGGTCTTGCAGAAATGCTATCATCTGTCCCATCTCCCTGGCTGACAAGAACATGAGCCACCTCACCTCTCCACCAGAGGCCAGGCGTCACATCTGAGCTCAGAGGAGCCTCCTGGCTTAAGCGCTCCTGCAGCAACGCAAGCCACTACCCCCCTCCACACTGAGGTCAGACTTACGACACTCCAACCAGGGATGTCTACCGTGATAAATCTTACAAGGACGGGTGGGTGTGCCAGGAAGGCATATGCTCTGAGCACCTGCTAGGAACAGATCTCTTCACTGGATTCCACAGCTCCAGCCCAGAACTGGAGTGCAGCAGCCGTGTCTCATAGCTCGCCGTGGGGAGCGAAGAGGAAGACGTGGAAACCCAACGTGCTTTTAAGGAAAAGGCTGATTCCCGAGTGACTGAATCTCCCATTTATGGAAGCTGTGTTATACCAGAAAACGCTACTGCCCATAAGATACTGTAATATCCTACGTACGTGTAAAGGAAGCCCTAAATTGACATCTCCTTCCATGGTAAAGAGAAAAATAAGGTACATTTGCCACAAAAACGTCGCAGCTTTTAACAGTGCACAGTGCTGATCCAAGACAAGACTACTAGAGATCAAACCTAGCTCCCAGGGTTCTTTAAAAACAACCACCAAAACAAAACCAGAGAGGGGAGATCTCTGTGGCTAGGCAGAGATCTAAGCAACTGCATAAGGCAGCCTAAGCTTCATCTGAAAGCTCATTTCTGCTCTGCCCTAGAGGAACATGCTGCAGAGCAGAGTGCTTGGTCTCTCTGACACATCAGAAGAGCCTTTTCCGCAGCATTGCTGCCTTTGGATAAGATGGAGACAAGCTAATGCAGCCTTGTCTATCAGACATACTTCCTCCTGTTGCTCTCGACTCTATTTTGCTGCCTTTAAAAAAAGAGAAAGCAAGCTACTCTCGTTTCACCCTTTGTGTCTTGAGCCACTGCTGGACCATAATTCTCATCTCTAGAGGCGACTGAAGTCACCATTTAATCCAATACAAAGCAGCTGCCCTGAACTTGCACTGAAGTCTCTGGGAAGAAGTCAGCTGGTGTCCTCAAGTCCTTAAATTTAACTCCATCTACACCCTCAGCACCCATGTCGTGCGTTTGTCCAGGATCACAGGGCAAACGGTAGCAAAAAACAGAGGCAAAAAAAGCCGTTCATTTGCACAGCTCTACCAGGAACGAAGTCTACACGCTCTGGAACACTCACGCAATGGAGCCAGACCATTAACTGGGACACCACTCTTCTAGACAGTGAAATAAGTCTGCTCAAGTTTTTGCCCAAGCCCATTCTCCCCTTCTGTACGGAAACAATGACAGTGGTTGGGATTTACGGAGAGCTGTGCTGCCCGTGCCTCTGTCCCTGCCTGCAGTTGCACTTCCCCTCCAGACAGGAGCATTCTGGTTCCCATACAACACCCGTTAGGAAGTTATGCTGAACTATCTCAGCCTGTCTCATGTCATCCTTTTACACCACCTACTACTCCTTGGTGACAGAAGGGATCCCGTAGGCTTACCTAAATTCCACCGGGGGCGGAGGCAGGCTGTCATCTGGGAATGAAGGAGGTGGTGGCACAATAGAGTCAGTCTGTGGTGGTGGCGGGTAGCAGTTCACATCCATGCTTTCATTTGAACCGATGCTGCCGTTCTGATATACCATGTTAGAGGGGTACCTGAGCGAAAGCAAGACAAGCAATTTATTTAAAGAGTTCAAGGCAATGTCTAAAGCTCATTTTTCCCCTCATTCACAAGAGCTTTGCCTCCTGGAAGGGTTACAACAAACAACCGTGCCGCAATTCAACCACCAAACAGCAGTGATATCAACCACGTGGAGAGATCAACCTGGAGGATTTCAAAATGAGGTTTTCTAGCAGGAATGACTTTTCCCAGCACAGTAGGACCTGCCTTTAGGTGGGACCTTATCAACCACCACAACAGGACACACAGAAGCAAACCTTAGAGCAACATTTTTTAAAAAGAAAAAAAAGCTCCATTTCTCAAAGCATCCTATATGAAGGACCACGTATGGCTGTATTAGTTTGCTCTGCATAATCTTTTGCCTAGAATTTGCCCAGATGCTCTCATGTTCGTTTATTGCTACCACACACCAGAACAACATGAGTCTGTATTTTAGCGAACAAGAAACACAGAAATTAAAAAAAAAAAATATTTTTTCTATAATCACTTATAAGAGTGTTTTGACCAACTTGGACTTGAAGGACTCCCAGTTATGGTGGATATCATCAGTGGCAAAAAAAGAAGAGGTACTCAAAGATGCCAAAAAATAAGCTTGAGAACAGAATATCAAAAAGAACGCAAGAAACAGCAATGCTGTTAAAAGCAAGTATCCAAAGCTGAAATAACACTGGAGGAAGAGAGCACTCTCGCACTCAACTTTCAATGAGCTCATTTCACTGTGGGGTGGGGGAACCACCAAATTCCTGGGGGCTCTGAACCTCAAGTGAATTCAAATGCATGAACATGCTTACACGCAAAAAAAAAGAGAGGAGCAAGAAAATGATGCTGTTGTGCTGCTGCTTGATTCCTCTGCTAGAAACCAAACCTGTTCTCCTATTAAACTAAAAGCAAGTTTTATTTTTAGCTGGAGAGTGTGATTTAAAGAGAGATTTTTCTTATATGAAAGGAAGCTGCAAGGAGCGAGCAAGTGAGAAGTGCATTGTGGGGAATTCGGTCTGCTTCCAGCCTTGCTAGTGTCAAAAGTTAAATGAATTCCCAAGCCAGAAGCGCTGAAGAGAGATCTGTAGCTTGAAATACTTGGATGGGGACAGCCCCCGCTTCAACTTTAGGGTGTGAAGAGCCATTTGTGAAATGTAACAAAGCAATCGCACAATACCACGGAGATGCCACCCCGCTCCTCAGCGTAAGGCCCCACGGCTAGGTGTGATGGGAAGGGCATCGCGATGGGGTAGGGAGCCAAAGCTCTCAACACTTCTGTGCCCACAAGATAGGCAGCCGAGAGCAGACTTGCTACCGAAGCTGTTCCTGCCACCTTGTTCAAACCATGTAGCTCCCTGATTTATTTAGCAAATTTTAAATCAGCAGACGGATTTACTTTGGAGAATCTGATTAGTGGCAGTATCGATCTGCACTGTGCAGCAGATCTGCAGAAGCTGCAGAGCAGGGTGAACTGCATTATAATCAACAACGCCCACCCGCTCCCCCTCGCTGGGGAGCTGACCGCAGAGCCCCAGACTTGCTTACCCGGCAGGACCGTGTTTGTCCTTTGACTCCACAAACTCTTGTCCCATTTTCAGCTTCTCCCACTCTTCTTTCCGGGTTTTGATTTTCCGCGGATTCACATTTCCTCGGTTCGGATTCTCCTTTTTCTCTTTCTAAGGGAGGAGGAATCAAACAGAAGCCTTATTTTGCTTTAAACTCCTTGGGAATAGGGAAGGCTAGGACAGACTTGTAGCAGTTTCAAAAAAAATACGGTCTCAAAGAGGACCAGGATTTTTAATTTACTTTTCTGATTGCTGCAAGCTCCAAAGATCTCCCATACAAAGAAGCCGGAGCACAGACAGCATCGTATTTCCCCAGTGCAGCCCAGACACGATGCCATCATTACTCCTTGGCATTGGCCACCTTGAGGGCAGAGTGAAAGCTCAGTTTTCCACATCAATTCAGTTTTTGGCCTCTGTGTCAAGACTGCCGAATCTCACCATTGCCTTGCTGGCGTTACGTGCTTTGGGGTGCAATACGGACACTTAGCCACAAAGAGCTGGGCTTCAGCTACCCTCACTCTCTGCATTCTAACATGCCCTAAATCTCTCTTTTCTTATTCTGACTGAAAAATCATGATTTGTTTTGGTATTTAATACTCTAGTTGCTCCAAAGCTAAATAAAGTATGCTCAGACCGAATCTTTTATGGTGCAAGTTTCTGTGTTGGTAAACATGGGCCCAAATCCCCAGGCAACCAAACCAGCAACTCTACCTGGCATTTTCAGCTTAAATAGTTTTGTTAAGCCTCCCACTTGCCCCTGATTTAACGTTAGGGCCTGGTTTTGCACTCCTGAAGGGACATTTTCTCCTTCCTTTATTCTTCCACAGTAGAATTTATTACACCACTCAACACACTGTGGTGCTGGGGCAGCGGGATTTGCACTGCTTCAACACTGAACAGACCCCTGTGCAACATCAAGTGCAGAAAAGCCTCCAACACAACTTTCTCCCCTGCTGACTGCACCAGCGCTGTGTTTGAGGACTACAAATTAAGCCATTATAACCATACAAAGACGGTGGCATTTGGAAAAACAGATTAAGGGTATCTTTGTTTTCTTTTTTTAATTAACAAGGATGAGAGTAAACCAGATAAAAACTTCACTGAATTGATCCCTAAAGAGTTTAAGAGAGCAAGCCTGAATTTTGGATAGCAACTTTGGAGTCCAAGATTCATTAACACTTCCCACCTCCTATTCTTCCCTGACATGCCTCTGTTGGCAGAGATCTCCCATTTCCTCACCCTATGTTTCCGCTTCTCTTTCATAATATCCTTGGTGTCCTGAAGCATTTTCTCTTTCCAAAGGTCAAAGAAATATGAAGGATCTGTGTAGAATTTAAGCGCCTCTTTGCCATCATCCCTAGAACAGGGAGGGGAAAAAAAAACAACACACAAACGAGGACCAAGTTACACATTTGTTTGAAGCCCAAAGAAAACACAAGGCACAACCCCAGATGACAGTTTAAAAGTCTGCAGTGAGAAGGTCAAACACGCTGCTCTTGCCTCTGTCCTCCATTTCAGAAGAGGCAGCAGACCCACAGCCTCGCTTGTCCCAGCTCTCCCACTTGCCATCGCTTTTGCCTTCACACAAACTCTCCATTACTCAGCACCTGAAGAGCTCAACTGCTCTGAACGATCACCAAGAGAGCAGCAGGTCTCTCACTTCAACTCCCACTTGTTTCCATTGTATTTTCTGGTGGGAAAATAACCTTCTCCAGCCCAGGAACCCTAAATCAGACCAGCAGCATCCTTGAAACTCATGAGCGAGCACACACACTCTCCTCCTACTTTGCAGTGCAGCCGCGTCTGGCAGAAGACAGCTGCCTCCAGCTATCTGTAATTACTTTTTACCTGTTCAAAAGATATTTATGGATGCCCACATAAGTCTCTGTATTCTGACCCCCTTTTACTTCTACTACCTACAAGATGAAATCAGAGCAGACCTGCTCAGGAGAACTGGTTACATGGCCAGCGTAGGTCACATCAGGTGTCTCAGACCAGGCGCAGAAGGCCACGGAAAACATCTCCAGATCTACAGGAGTCTGCTGCACCCACCTGGGTGAGAGCCATTTACAGATGTATGCTCTGCAGTTTGCACTGCGGCTTTCTGGAAAGGAGCCACAGGGCTACAGAGAAGCACAAGAAAAATGCATCATCTGCACAACACCTAGCATGTTTATGCAGTGCCAGCCAAGCCTTGCCCCAAGGCAGTCACAAAAGTGACAGCAGGTAACCAAACATATAATTTTCTAGATACACTCATTTGTACAGCCCCAAAAGCAAAGTTTCACATAATCCAGAGGATGCAGGTTTCCTGGTGGATCTCCATTTAGCAATTCGATTTCCCATTGGAAACGGCTACTTCAGTACAGCACGGGATGGGACATTACCTCCTTGGCAGGTTGGGAGGAAGAAGTACTCCTCTGCAAGGGAACAAGGGGCCAAGAAGGTGTTGTAGCCATACCTGTAAGGCGAGAGAATGTTGAGAGGTGGAGGAGTATTGCAGGTCCTATAGGTTTCAAGGACAGGCACAGGGAGAGAATCCCTGTCGAAGAGCTTCTGGTCCTGAGTAGTGGAGCTTTTGAAGGCCTTCCTGGTGTTAATGCCTTGCAGGGAGACTGTAAGAAAGAAGAGAGAGTAAGTGAAGAACAGCTTGACCCAGGCCAATGACACTGAAGATCAAGTAGCGAACATCTGATTTCAGTTGGAGTTCTTGGCACGCTTAGCACTTCTTAAGGTCAGGTTCCTTTTCCCACAGATCTCTCGGGAAACCCAGCAAATCTCAGATCACGCTGTGCCAAGATCTGCTGCTGTATAGACATGGCTCTCTCGAGAGTTGCCAACACGGTTTCAAACCCCTGCAACCAAGACTCAAGAAGTGCACTGCTATCAAACTGCTGAAAAGCGAGTTTCCATGTGGAGACTTGCTAACGAGCAAATCTAGATTTGGACAGAAAGGCTATCCACATGAGCAACACGGTGCTTTTTCAGGAGGGGACAGTCCCTCTTAGTCTAAGAGAAGACGTTCCAACACCCATCGCAGCATCATGCTCATTTCATGGCCGCGAACCAATCACGCTGACTCAATAAGAATCTTTACCACGCTTGGTGTGCAAGGACTGTGCTCCACTCCATTACCTTCTTCCTCTTTGGGATCCAGCTGAGTGACTTTGACTTGCAAGCGGTCAACTCTCTCGACTAGAACGCTCACCCGAGAGGCAAAGGTGTTGGCTTGAGTAAACAACTCTCCAAATATGTCTTCTGCAAATTTACCTGGAATATTAAAGTGTCTATGTTACCCTCATGAGCCACAACAGACCACATTCAGTCTCCCAGCTTGTTTTCTTGAAGAACGAACGAAAAAGCCATGCTTCTTTTCGAGTTTGTCAGGGCTGAGTTTAACCACCCAGGAAAAAAATGCTCTGTTCCACCAAAACCTGACATTTCCAAAGGATCTTCAAGCAATACAGAAACAATCGAGACATACTTTCAAGTTGTTATTAAAGTAACGAAATAAAGAGGGCTGACAACACTATACTGGTCTGAATCTGGACGGGTCTGTAGGTCCTTTAAGATTCTCTGCTGGTCTGTTTATTAGACAAGCAAGTAGAGTTAGATTTTTATTGCTCTGGAGAATCTCAAAGGCTCCCAGTCTCCAGCAGGCCTGCCTCCAGGGTAACTGGCACATATTTACAAGCTCAAAGTAGTCTGGAACTAGCAAGCAGACCCAGTCCTTGATCCCAAAGCCTGAGCTATAACCATAGACGAAAGCACTGACCCTTTTGTTCCTTCAGGTGGCAGTGTCTGAAAAATTGATGCATTCACATTTATTCTAAATCAAAACCAAAGGGGAACTTCTCACAGAGGGAGAGTCTCTCTGTAACAGCCTGGATTGCCCAGTGGGCTGCTATGACAAACATCATCCATCGTTTGGACTGCAAGAGCGCCCAGAGGCTTGGATCAGGAGCTCACTGCACCACTTGTAAGCATAACGAAAAGACATCCCCTGTCCTTAAGAGTTTAAAATCTACACGTACAACAAGAGATGACCACAGGTAGACAGAGATGGGAGAACTGGAAGAAAACTATGAACTTACAACAAGTACTGTCTTTTTGTTCTGCTCTCAGGCAGAACCCAAGACAGGGAGCCCTAAACATGCCGAGGACAACGCTGATCAGAACAGACTTGGCACTGACAGCAGACATAGGCCCGTTGGAGTTCCCACTGATGGGAAACATTTCCAGCCACGGCTGCTGAGTACAAGGCTCCTCCCAATAAGCAGTCTGGTTTTGAAGTGCATCGTCATATGGTCAACAGTTTGTTCTGGAATCTGTTACTCCTGAAGATCCTCTCCAACATTCAGGAAAGGATAACCAGTTGGAAGCCTAACTTTAACAGTAATTTTGGAAAATCTGGTTGTCTGCAACGAGTCAGATCAGAAAGACAAGCGCCCCTTCCACAAGGCAACGCGAGGGCATCCCCCAAAGCCCAGCTGCACAAATACTTTCAGCTATCTGAACTGACATATCAGCTACTTGTTCCTACTCCCATGCAGTTCTCCTTACACTGCCAAGCACGGGGAACCAGCCAGGTTAAAAATCAACCTCCTCCACCCCTTTTGGTGGCAATGCCAGCTTGAAGTGTTTATAGAAAGCAAATGCTGGACATTAACTCCAACTGACCTTCTCCTTCCACTCTCCTAGGCAAAACAGTCTCCACGTACGCTCCGTTAACAAGCCCAACCAGCTTTCCTCAAACTCGTGAAAGGAGTTTTATTTCTGGAGACCTAAGGGCCAGGCAGCTCTTGCTGTAGCCGGGTTTCATGACGCACTCTCCGTGTTCCAACATCAAGACCAGCTCTCCTATCTGATCAAAGAGGGTGAATCTTTATCTATGGCATAATTTGACACCTCCCAGCAACAGTTCAAAAAAAGAAAAGTTGGAATTTGGTTTCTACTTTAATGAGAACTGAAAATAATTCCTGCATTTCACAAAGAACTGCAACAAGCACTAGGGAAAAAATAAAGTCTTCAGTTTGCAATGCCGAACAGTATGTTTCAAGTATAAAATAATATAAAACAGCATTGTATATACCGGTCTTGAGCCTGGAAGAATAAGAGATGGTCCGTATTCCCATGCCTGTGTAAGTGCACCTGTACAGAGTTATCATCCAGCATCTCGCATACCATGCTGTGTTTCATGTACACTTTTCGATGAGGTAAGGCAGAGATTAATTTTTTGGTTTAGTTACTTTGACTGCAAAAGTGCAGCTTACAATCAGAATTATCTTTGTCATGCACTGGCAGGAAGACAGACGGCATGATTTAATAGGTCTTTCCATCTTTAGCTTGTGGATTCTATAAAATCACACAGAAATGCACAGTCGACTTACACAAAGTGCTACCAGCTGTGATAGTAACGAAGGGTAAACTCACTGGAATATGAAAGTTTGACAAGATTTATGTTTGCATCTTTGTGAAGAGACTGTGGTGCACTAGGCATGGCTGATTATTCACTTGACAGGGCTGTCACAGCCTACTGAACCTGCTTTACGTTCCTGTAATATTCAACATACGAGGAAGAAGCGGATTTATTTTTCAGAAGTGAGAGGGGGGGGGGCAGGAGTTTGGTCATTTGGGTGTGAGCATTCTGTAGCAGGTAGTCTAAATATTGTTTCATTTACAACACTGCTGACCCTAGGGAAGCAGGTAAGACCCGATGCTCAGCATCTCCTCCCCACCTGCCTCACTCCCCTCTTACACAGGCAAGCACGCAAGTGTCAGCAAGAGCCACCTCTCCCGAGTTTTCCCTCCAGCGCTCTCCTCGAGGTATCCGTGATTGGTCCAGCAGCACGCACCTCCCTCCCCACATCGCCGAGCGAGGCTCCCAGGGTACCTTCCCAATAAAGAAACCGGGCTGCAATTTGGCTTCCAGCACTTCACCCTCTCTGACGAGGCAGAAGTAGAGAAGCTTTGAATATCCGAGCTGCGCAAAGAAGGTCTAAACCTGAAGGATCTCACCACGGCTCTGTCACACTAACCTACTGCATGCCTTTGGACTGGGATTAGCTTTCTCTGCAGCTGAGATTTGCACAGCTTTACTGCCTTCTTCCTCGTCATTTCACATGCACGAGATGGATTTTACTCGCACTCCACAACCATCTTGGCTACGAGACCTAACAAATGAATAGCAAGGGCCAGTTGAACACGAGCAGGGAGACTGGTCTTGCCTGTGCAGTGACATTTCTCCAACCCAACAGAATGCGATACCGACTGGCAGCAAACACAGGCCCAGATTTTAGTGACAGCCATGGCTTTCACTGCTGGAAAGAGACTGCACCCAAAGTTTCCCTGCCACATTCACGCTATGGCGGAAGACAAGGGGCTTGCTTTGCAGAGCAAGCAGAAGTGCTTGTGGACACCATGGAGAAGCTAAACAATATATTAATTTGATTATCAAAGCCTTGCTTCAAGGACAGAGGTAGCTAATCAGAATCCAGAGCATTTCAACGGACTAAGGAGTCATCCCGGAGAGACCACAATTAACTCTTCGTTTCTCCTATGGCACGTAGGCCCAGGTTTTCCCTCCAGCTTTTACAAGGCTGTTGGTCAGCCCACTGGAGAGCTGAGCTAGGCAGGGCTACAGCTCATGCTGCCACTTGAGCGAGCAGCCCCAAACCCCCAATGCTCCAGAGGCAATGCTTGGCTCAGACTGGGGACTTTGGGTCTTGCAATGCAACAAACAGCAGGGGCAAACAGGCGGCTTCTGCGTGTGCGCTTTAATTATCTTTCATTAAAAATAAGACTACTGACACACTGTAGATTCAACACAGCCAAGCTCCATTTAGTAGCGCGTGCAATTACAGGCACATTCTCTGACACAGGATCCTGGCTGCTCGGAGAGCCTCCCATTTTACAAGCCTGAGTTGTGCTCCATCCTTCCATCTGCAGTTTCACTGCAGCCTCTCACACACGCACGCACACACACATACACACCCCCCCCTCCCCATTTTCTCTTAGATGGGAAGGCAGTGGGACCAGGGATATGAAATTAGCATCAGATTTCTTTAGGAAAACATTTTAGCATTACCCAGGGAAGGCAGATGGGGGAGAAATAGGAACACGAGAGTAGAAAGGGAGCTAAATAAAGAGCACTAGCGACTCCTGAGGGCAACGTGCAGGCTCGCCATGGTACTCACTCAGGCTGCCCAGCTGTCGAATGACATTTGCCAGGGTGATGTTGGTCATGCATTCCAGCTCGCTTCGAACGCTAGGCAACGTCTGACGGCACAGGTGCCTTGGCTCAATGTTCCTCGTTACTAACGGCATGGTGGACCTGCTTCAGGCACTGTTCTGAAAGATGAAAAACAACCCAAAAAAGAAACAGGAAAGGATTACTCAACCGCAAATTCCAGGCACACCAGAGCCATGGTGTTCGTTTTTTCTGCTCTCAAATGGCTTTATTTATAAGCCCTCTTTCCCCCCTCCCCACCCTTATAAATCTGGTTCATCAGAAATAAAGATCCTGCTGTTCTATGACTTGCAGTGACAGCAAAGCCCCACCAGCTCAGGTACAGAGGCAGAGATGGAAAACTACGCATCTTCGCCCACACGCAAGGTGCTGCTGGCATTACCGCAGCCGTTGTTCCCTTCCTACCCATCCGCCGCCTCCGAGCAGTCTCCTTCCTCCCGCGCTCACGCACAGCGTCTTTGGCGAATCTTACAGGCTCTTCTTCAGAAATATTTTAAACTTGCAATCAATAGGGGTGCTTAAACCAAGAGGATGAAGACAGGAGATTTAAAAAAAAAAAAAAAAAAAAAGAAACAACAAACCAGCTTCTTCCAGCACACCAAAGCATGCGTGGTGCCTCTCTCCTGGAGGGTTCTCCTGAAACAACAGGAAGCGCTTGCAGCTGACCAGGAAACTTTCTGGTGACTGTTCCTTATCCTGCAGGCTGCACCCCTCTTCCCTTGGGAAATCCCCTGGGGCCCAGGTTTACACTGGACCATTGTTTCCCTGCTACAGCAGTTTAACGACAAGGGAGCTCTAATCAGGATGCGAGACCAGAGCGTGCTCAGAAAGAAGTCAAGATTGATTGTACAATGGTCAGGACAAACTTCCAGTTCTTTCTTTTAAAAAAAAAAAAAATAAAATAAAAAAAGAAGAAAACATAAACCATCCGGAAGTTATGCTTTAGACAGAAAACGCTTTTATGTGCGGGTCAGTGTCTTGAACTAACAAAAATCTCCTTTGCTAACAGGCCTAAACGTTGAAGCAACAAACAGCTCCCTCTCAGATTGTCCGCCTCCAAGAGAGAGAAGGAAACTTGGGTAAACAGAGCTCAGAACAAGGAGCACGACACATGCCTGAAATCTTTAAGACTAAGTGAAAGCAAATACATCCCAACTTCTTGATTAATTTAGAAGGGGAAAGAATCACTTTTCTAGGTCAGCTGAGGAACAACCCAAGAGAAGCAGCCAGCTCCCATGTGATAGGCATGCTGATCTGCTTGGGCTTGGTGTAAAAATAAAACAGGAAGCTAACAGCTTGGGGAACATGGCTTCCTGTCACCAACAGCAAAAACCCAAGAACCATAAAAAATCAGCTGTTTGCTCTTGACTTTGAGCCACCCTTTGATAGTCTCTGTGGCAGCTGGCAGCTTATCTTTGAGGTCCAGGAGTCCTTCCTGGATGCTTTTCTATCAGGGTGTTAAGAGGAAGAAGTGGGCATTATCCCTCCTAATTACCTCACACGCCAGATTTTGAATTGCTAAATTTGACCCATTAAGGCAGAGGAGTTCAAGAGCGGCAGCATACCGGGCGCACGGATATCTCCCAGACAGGCAGATGTAGGTTGCCATTTTGCAATGCCTCTACACGAGGGTTGTTGCGTGTTTGTCCCTGCGGAAGGAAAGGGTCCCCAAAACCAGACACCTCATAGAAGAGGGGACCAAGATCTGCGTCCAAATAAATAAAAGCAGAGACTCCGAGGACTGAAGTCCGTGTTGTTCTTTACCATGTCCAAGCGCTGCAGCAGCCATCAGTAACTGCTGGGATATTTAAAGAACAGGGTGAACTAAGGAAGGACTCTGACCTTCGCTTCTAAATACCCCGTGTTTTATCGATTACAGCCCAAGCCCTACAATCTTTTGTCAGCTTTAGCGCTTTATGCCAGACAAACTTTCCCAGCTCCCCCCAGACTGCAGTCTGCACCAACGAGCAGCTCATAAACAAGGCAGCATTTGCAGGCTGCCGGCATCGAGCTTCTCCCCCTTGCCTCCCCGGGGCTCGGCCATGGAGCACACGCGGTGGGATCTGCAGAGCCAGAGTGGACAGCCCATCCACCAAGCCTGGCTGGAAACCTTCCAAAGTGCAGGACAGACAGAAGGAAAACAGCAAGAGGGAAAAACAAGCCTGTAAGGAGGAAGAGATGTGAGCATGCATGTATAAAGAGACCAAAAAACCCCACAGATGATAGGTATGCCGGGTCAGATAGACGCAGGTAGCACTAATCCCTGCAAGTATGGGGAGAACCGGGCAGAAAATGGAGTAGCACCCCAAATACGCACAAATAAACAAAGGCTCAGAACACGTCTACATACAACCCCCCAACGAAAGTGTTTGCCTTCAAAGTGTGTTTTGAAACTATAAGCAAGGAGCAGTGGCGAAAGTCACTTTTTTTTTTTTAAAAATAAATAACAATGGTACAGCACACGTACATTATGAATTTGCACCTGTGCAAGACAGCAGAGATAAGGGCTAAGAAAAACACTCCCTTTATAGCCTGGCTCATCCTGCCAGCCACCCCCACCCTCCCAGCACAGCCTGCCACACTCCACTGCAGAATCAAGAGTTTTGCCCTCATGATGGCTACGGCAGCCTTCCTTGCAAAGAGTACGGCAGCATCGCTTCTTCCCAAGGCGATGGGGACGGCTCTGCTGCCCCGCCGCTGTTCCTAATGCCAGTCAGGAGCCAGCAAGCAGCAGTCAAACTAAAAGAAGAGATTAACTCCACAGAGCATCGGAGATGAGCAAGGCAGGGAGGACAGGATGGGCTGCGGACAACCACCCTTCTGCCTTCGCAGCAGCCAGCAGCCTCTGGGATAAGAGGCATTTTAAAGCAAAATTTCCTCTCCTCTGAGGGGAAGGACAAGTAGCTTCAAGGTTTCAGATGTTTTTGTAGGGTGGAGGCGGGCAGATAGGAAATCTGGGACCTACAACCAGAGCTTGGTGCCAACATTAGCGAAAAAAAGCGGTCGATGGCCCCACTGTTAGACCTCGTTTCTCCCCTGTGAGTCTTTGGAGGGTAGGTATAGAAATAACAGCTAATGGACTCCTGTAAAACCTTCATGCCTCATGAGTAGGTGGGACAAAGATTAATAGTCTGGATTGGAAAATAAGTGGTGTATTTCGAAAGCAGCAGTCAGGAGGGGCAGAAAATCAAGTGTGCAGAAGGGACAAGGTATGAGAGCAGAGGGAGAAGGAGGAAGTAAAATACTGGAGACAGCACAAGGCATACAGCTGGGGGCAGGGAAGAGACACAGTAAATGAAACAAGGAAAGGACAGAACTAAAAAGCCTTTCCAGGAGGCTCTTGCTTTTATTCTTTAAGAGAGTCATTAAGAAGCCGATTGACAGCATGCTACCAGCAAGGGCCATCCAGAACCGCTTTACTTTCAGTGGTCAGGGCATGACAGCACAGCAGTTTTCCACCCCAGCTTGCCAGACTGGTCATCAGGCATTAGTCACTGTCACGTAACTACCGCAGGCCATATATTATAACTAAATCCTACCATTCAGAAGCAAGTTAAATGAATTGCGAGGCCAAAAATCCTTATCTTTTAGGCAAAGAGAAGCGTTTCCACTTGCTTATTAACGCTGAAGATTACAGTACCAGAGTTTGGGGTGCGTACGGTGTTTTTAAGAAGCCGCAAGAACGGCATGCCGTGGGCACAGAGGACCTGCCCCAACCCCACTGCAATGGGAGAGGAGATCGAGTTTGTTAAAAGTAAAAAGAAACTGCCTGTAAGAAACAGAAAACTGCAACAGACTTCTATGGAGAAAGACAAAAAGGCATCAAATTGAAACACTGTGCTAGCTATGCAAGGAGAGAAGTGAAGGGATCTTTGCTGGTTGCAGAGCACTGCTGGTTGGGAGAGCCGTAAGGAAATGGGCTGAAGCTGCTCGTGTGCCAAATCCACACACACTGATGCATCAGTTGATGCTCAAAATACTCATCCTCCCAACCTCCATGCTTCACACCTTCTTAGAAACAAGAAGTAAGGGCTTTTCTTACGGTAACAAATGATTTTCTCTTCCACTTGAATCAGAACCTTCCTACCTGCCCACAGCAAGCATTTCCTCTGAAGTCTCCAAGTCACGGCTTGAATCAAAGAAGGCTCCAAGCCTTGTTATGCCAGCAGTGACTAAAAGCCAAACCATCCGAAAAGCCCAGCTTCGCCCCGTAGCTCTTTTCCCCTTGCCTCCCCGCAGCTGTACACTGCCCCACCTCCAGCGGGGCATTGCCAGAATTCCTCATAATTTCCCCTCTCCCGAAATGCTTACGCATGCGTTGCCGAGCCCTGGCCCGCTCCACAGCCCCGCGCCGGCCCAGAAAAAAGTTTGCTGAGCACGACAAAAGCCCTGGAAGCTGAGCTCACCGCTCCTACATTCCTACCAATCTTCCAGCCGCAACTGGCACCTCATTTCCAGGATACACCGGGCTTTTGCTCCGCTTCACCCTTCCCATCAACTCCTGTGCTTGCTCACTGCACGCACGGTGGTCTCAGACACCTCGTCTTTCTCTGAGAAAGCAAGATCCGTATGTAGTGTTGCTTCACAGGGCTGCCGATCTGACTCACCGCTCCCTCCACAATAAGCTCTCACCTTGAATGCCTTGCTCGTCAGTTTTTAAGTGGGTTCTGACTTTGGCAATTATTTCTGTAAATACTCTTGGGGCACTGAGGAACAAGCGTGGCACAACGCAGGCCGGTAAAGAAAGGGCAGGGGGCGAAAAATGCAACTTGCAATTTTTGCCTTTCCAAATCCAGGGCTTTGAGCCGAGCACGAGGTAAATTAAAGATGAGCGTGCTGCTCTAAGGTTTCTTATCAGCAAGTCATCGACTGCTCTCCCCATGAGCTCTGCTGTAGCAGATCACTCAGGAATCCCAGTTCTGGATTAGAATCAAGTACAATTGGTTTGTTTCAAACAAGAACTGCCAGTCTATAAACCCCTCACACAAAGCTGTGTCTTATTGACTATTTTTAATAAATAGGGCCGGCACAGTAAAATTGGACAATTGTTACCAACAATAAAGGAGACAGACTTTGATTACAAGTATTGAGAAGCAATACAGGGACATTTTAGGGTTGAGTATTTGCTTTCCAAGGCGAGTTCTGTCAACTGAAACAGCAACTCAGAGCAAATACTCCTTAACAAGCAGTTTGGAGCAGAGCAGAAAACAGCACTGCACAGCAAGAGAGGAACCAGCCTTTTTTATTTTGTACAGCAGGCAGAGAGCACAGTCAACACCGCGGTGCAGAGGAGAAGGCAGGCAGGACTACAAGGTGAGACGTGTGTATGCCATGCACACAAAGAGCTGTAAATAACAGCAGAGTTGGAGGGAGAGATCTGGCAAGGTTCTTCTCACTGGTATTTGACCAGCTAGCATAGCATTACTGGGAGTCACCTGGGTAATTCCCCACTCAATGTGACACACAACCTCCGAGATCAGGGACCATCTGCAAATAAATCTGGACCCCAGCAGTGATATCATCTGTCATGGTGTCTGATGTAGCACAAAGCACCTAAGGAGGACAGAGCTCATTTTTTGGGGAAGGGGAGGGAAATTAGGCTTGATTTTCAAGTACATCAGGGTGACCAATCACCCTGCCCTCAGCAGGGTTTAGCAAATCCTCTGCCTGGACACAAACAAGCAGCATAGTCAAGGAGACCAAGCCTTCAGCTAAGCGCCTTGGAGAGCAGCCTTTAGGAGTACCCATCGGGGGATTAGACACACCAGCAGGTTTGGGAATGAGGGAGGAAGGAGATAATCAGATCTGAAATTCCCATCAGTATGAAATGAGACTTAACTCAGTAGCTTGCCAACGCAGACTGACTGTTCTTTCTAATGTCTGTGACAACTCTGCTGCAAATTTCAAGCTTCTCGCAGCAGTAACTACTCCCCCATGTAGCTGTAATGGCCAGAAAGAGACTGGCTTTTATGTAACCCCAAAAGACTAGCAGAAAGGGAAGCAGCAGCCACACACACACACAGAGGGAGAACTGAAAAAAAAAAAAAAAAAAGGAGAAAAAAAATCCAGCAGAAGGCTCTGCTGAGTGCTCAGGGCTATATCCAAGCTCACAATGCAGCCACAGAGAAGTGGGATGCAGCAATCAGAAATGCTACAGTTCCACACTCGGAGAGAGACCTAGCAATCAGTGCTGCATCCGAGCAATAGGGAGTGAAATTATAGAGCAAACTGCCATGTGATGCCACAAACTACTCCATCCCGCCAGCTGTAACAAGTATTCATTCCCAAAAACGCGTCACAGGCTCATCTGTCATTAACAGCCCAGCCTGCCAGCAGCTGAGCAGGAGTCAGCAGCGAAGGGCAGCTGCAGGGCTGCTTCCTTTCACAGTGGTCTATTCTCCCCCAAAAGCCACGGGGGAGATGTACGGGTAAAACCCCCCCAGGCACTGGGGAAAACATTGCCCACCATCTCTTACCAGCCGCTAAGATGGAAAGCGCAGGCTGCGTTTTCACCACCATGGCACAAAAGCTTCCCTGAAGCAGGATCTATGGAAAACACGGGGGCCTTCAGGAGAAGACAGTTAGCTGATTGCAAAAAAAAAAAACCCATGCATAACCCCTCTGTATATTAATAATCCACTTCCATCACCAATTTGAGAACTTCTCAGCTGCGATCTGCCGGCATTACGAAAGAGGTGTTTCGGCAATAGCGTGGGGCAAGAGCAGTGCTGCACATTTCCACAGCGATGTGCCGACACTAGGAAACGTCAGCCCTGAGCTCGCGGAAGAACGAAGCTTTGTACAGTGCACTGTGGAGTCCTTGAGACAGCAAACATCCAGCCCGCCCAGTTCCCGGAGTAAAAATACTCTTTTTTTTTTTTTCTCCCAGTTTTTTTTTTTTTCCCCTCTCCAGTCTGCTGCCTCTGAAAAATGCAAAAGAGGCTCAGAAAGCCATTTTCTGCGTTTTTTTGTCTGGCTCATGCATTATCGTCATCATTTACTGCCCTCGAGGGGATTGCACAGGTGTGAGTGAAAATTTGGCTCTTCCTTTTAAACTTTTGTTATCAGCTTTACTGAAGATGATCTTGCCGGAATAAATGCCAGCCTGCTCTCCCGGAGAGGGACTCGCTCGAAGCTGCTGGCAGAAATCAAGCTGGGGGTGGAAGCATGGGGGTGTCATTAACGGGGAACATACAGATCCTCCTAGCTTCTGTTGGAGTGCAAATACAGCCAGCAGTTTGACCTAGGCTTTTTTTTTTTTTAATTCCTAAAAAAAAAAATACAGCATTGCCCTAATTAATGTTTCCATTCATTTAGCTGAAAAACAAGTTAAACAAAGAGGGTCACCTGGTGTTCCTATCAATGCCTGACTAGGATACAGGCAGAACAAATGCATTTAAATAAAACTCTAGAAGAGATGTGACAAGAGAAAGGCAGTTTAGCTCAATTAAAGAGAGCTGTCACAGGGATTTGATTCTCAGAATACAGAACTATTGATTAAACAGGAATTAAAGCTCCGAAACAGCAAGGTTTCAAGGTCTTTGCCGTGAGGATATACATCAGGAGAGAGGCAGGGCTCCCTTCAGTGCCAGAAGAGCTCTGGCTTTGTTGCTTCCTAGGAAACAGGAACAGCAAAGGGAGCAGAATGCTTTTTGTTAAACCTATGAACGATTTTGTCAAGGATACAAGGTCAGCGACAATACAGAGTAGCATCACGAGCTTCAATCAACAGGTAGCTTTGGTGTACTCGGGTACAGAAAACCCACTATAGGTTCTCAAATATTTTAGGAGGATATGGGGAGAGGCCTGGTCAGCGGGCAGGTTTCGGTCCATTGGCAGGAGGCCTCCAGCGACAGCCGGTCTGAGCCTGAACCACTGTCCAAAGCCAATGAACCAAGGCATCAGTCTCAACCTGACCCAGGAGAGGAGTCCCCTGAGCGGTAATACCCATAGGGGTTAGCAGTCACAGCAACCTGAGGGAGAGAGGTCTACTAAACCGGGATTGTCACTCAGCCCCAAAAGCCAGTCCTTAAAGTTCAAGGTTAAGGAGCTTTCGTTAGCGAAGCCAACTGTTTCCTTCTGTCCCAATCCCGGCAAAACGAGCTCTGGATAAAATCACAAGATTTCATTTTCCAAGCCTCAAAGTCTTTAACCGCACTGAATTCATTTCAAAAGCTCTTGACTAGAAGAGATGCAATTTAGGTGGCAACACAAGCAGCATCATTCCCGACAACTTCATTTGGAGGTACCTGAGCCTCACGCCATCGCTGCGGGGATGCCTGCGCAGAACCCCAGGCCAGCTCCTGCAAATGGTGCGCGGCTGCTAAAGCAAACGCCGCCGGATCGCTCGTTCCCAGGCTGAATTACCACTAATGAGGATAGCATGTTTTCTTCCTCTCCTTCACACCAGCCTCCTCCAGCAAGGGGAAAGGCTTGTGCCTGTTAGCACTAACAAAGCGCTTGGTGCAAAGCACAACTCTCACAATACATCAGCGCATTTTCATTCGAGGGCAGTGCTCAGTAATTAATACGGAAAGAGAGGGTGTGGTGTTTTGTTTTTTTTTTCTAAATTACTTAGTCCTGAAATCTGAACATATTTTAACCTTCCTTTTCAGCAGATAAACTCTGTCTCATTTGCAGCTAAGCTCAGCCTCCCCTCCTTTAACACACACTAAACTATTTTGATTAATGAAAGAGTAGGAACAAACCAGTTCCAAGTGTTTTCTATACAGCTCAACTGCTCTTTCAGTTTCAACTCACGCCTAGATAATTATATCACAGCTCTGAGTGCCCCCACCCTTCTGCTGCACTTGGGGAATACTGGAAAGATAAGTCTTTTCTTAATTATTAAATGTAAATAGCTCATTAAATATAATCCAATTACTTTAATTGTAAGAAAAAGGAAGTAATTACAATATGTACATGTATTCTTGCCTGAACAGTTTTAATATCTTAAATGAATCTTTGCAGCATTAATATTTTAAGTTAACCTTTGACACGGGGGGGGGGGGGGGGGGGGAAGACACCCCCCCCCCCCCCCCCCCCCCCCCCCCCCCCCGCCGCCCCCCCCCCCCCCCCCCCCCCCCAAGACACTGACTCCCTGATATTTTCCAGAAGTGTTGTATCTGCTGGGATTCCTGTCACAAAAAAGCAAGAGAATAGCCTTGAGCATCTAAATTAAAATGGTTTATGAACAGCGTCTTAATAAAGTCAAAATAACACATGGGTTTTCTATTGCGGGGCGGGGGGGGGAAGAGATGCGCACATGATGCCACGTTAAGACTCTGAATATGGTTTTTGGATCCCAGGAGTCAGGTGAGGTGGGCATTACTGTGAACTCGGGAGAACAGGCAGGCCCCCACCAGTACCAAAAGCCACCATGTATCTGGGTTTTCCAGGCAGTTTTCTTCCCCCACGCCTACAGTTTCTCCTGCCCAAGGGTGGGAAGAGGAAGCAAGACTTGGGGAGAAGGGGCCTGCCCCATGTCTGGGATTACCCAGTTCTTCCGTAGAGGTGCCCAGCGAGGCGACCCCACAGAAACACGAATCTGGTTTTTGTGTGTGCACAAGCCATCTGTGCAGCGTACGGGCACAGCGCGTGATCCCGGGCTGCCATTTGGGATTTGCAGGCAGAGCTGCAGGAAGCTGCGAGTAGCAGTCTTCTGGTTTTGCTCAACAGCATGACAATCCTTGGACTCACTTTCTCCATCCGTGCAGCCAGTGGGACCGAACAACCTTCCAGGCAGACTTCAGCAAGGCCCCACTGTTTCAATCAGCCCCCCTGGTCTGACAGAGCAGGGTCAAATTTCGGCTTGGACGTGGTGACAGATGCCTGTGTAATCTCCTTGGGACAGTCAGAAAAATATTCTTTTTAAGCAGTAGTTGTTTCCACTTTGCATGTTCTGAGCCCAGCAGTGATCTCACCTTATGTAATCTACAGTGCAAACTCCAGGGTCTGGACCATCCAAAGCTATTTCAGTGTTTGAAACCATCACTTTATTGAGCCGATCTTTTCAGAAGAAGAGAGATTAGACCGTATTAGGGATGCTAAAGATGCAAGTCTTTCTATCAAAGCTCACCACAAGGTCTATAATAAGCTGCTTTATGGAAACCTCTCATGCGAAGCCAGACCCTAGATGTAACCTCCTTGATACAATATTGAATTCTCAATAGCAACCAAAAGGCTATTTTGTATAAGTTAATTACACACGTTTTTAATTTAGCCTCCAAAAGGGAAGCGGCCAGTTATTTCATGCTGCCCTAGACAGAAGGTAAAGGTTTTACACAAGCTGTGTTTATAGCTATACGCCTTCCTCCAGCAAAGGATCGGCTCAGCAGCTGTTGGTATTGAAAGAACAGGATCTGGGTGTGTGCACGGTTCTCTCTTGCCTTTTTTTTTTTTTTTTGCAGCTGCAAGGCCGAAACCATACGAGTGTGTGCTTTTTCTTACGGTGCACAAAAGCAGGGTGCCTGAAAGGGAACTCGCTTCCGCTCTGGCAAGCACTCAACAAACTATTTGCTGGGCTAAGGGGTGGTCGGGGAACTTTCACCTATCCATTCAGCCAGGGCCGCTATTCCCCCTCCCTCCTAATTAAATCCCATTTTTTGCACTCCATGCATGAACCGCAGCTACACCAATACATCAGATATTGTGGCTGATAGCCTTCTCTGAATGCCACTTAAAGCCCTCCAGTGCGGAGCTGCCTGAAAGCAAAGCATCATTCATTCTTTGAGCAACAGAAAGAGACTTTTGCTATACAGAGACTCGAAGCAAGACTCGTAAGAAGTGGGAAAAGGACATCCAGTGAAAGAGGAAATGAGAAATTAAAACCACATTCAATCTTATTAGCTGTAATACAATAGGTCAACAAAGTACTTCACAAAACTCCACAGCATGTGAACAATTTATGCAGAACTCGCTCCTCTGCGATCAGTGACACCAGCCGGTTTGGCTCTTACGGGAAAAAGCAAAGATTGTCAGCAGCTATTTTAAATAGCCCAGCTAGGAGGGGAGATGGCTGGCGATATTACCTCCATGCCTTGCAGGAAAGTACACTTACAAGATGAGAATGGGAGGAATATTCCCCCTCCTCCTTTTCCATCTGAAACATTTTCTCTCTCTAGGGATTTCCAGCATCTTACAAGCGAAGCCTCTTTGAAGTACCGCAAAGTGGCATTGCTCATCATTTCAGTAATGATAGTAAATAAGCTCCAGTATTTTGTTGATCCTTTTCCTTTTCCTTTACAAACAAAAGGTCAGAGTCATTAGCCCAGTTTTACGAGCGGGGGGAGAAATGGAGGCTCGGAAGAGCCAGGTTGCTCTGCAACATCATCAGAAACGTCAGCAAACAAACAAGACGAGATACCCTAAGCCACAGGACTTACGAATAGCCACGCTAGGTCATCCAGCCTCCAGATAAACCAGCATCCCCCAGGCCATAGGTAGCCAGATCTCCGATGCATAAAGAAGAGAGCACGAGAACAAGGCAAGCACAGAGCAACGGTTCTCCCTGCTGTCCTTGTCCACATTGCGGCATCCCACTGCACCTTAAGACCGTGCGGCAGCAAACACTAACATTTAATTGTCCTTTATGGATTTCACTTCCATAAACTGGTCTCCTCAGCTTCTGAACTCATCTAAACAGTCAGCATCCATGAAATCCCGGGGCGGCAAGCCCCGCGGTTATCACATGCTAGGTGAAAAAATGCTTCCTTTTATGTCCTTTGCTTTACAATTAGGAGATTTTAACCTCAAATCTATGTGCATCTTTGCTTCATAAAGGAGTTGTTCAAATAAACGCATTGCCATTCATATTAAACAAGCACCTTCAGAGGTTATCTGGCTGCATCAGAAAACACGAGAAAAGCTCTCAATTCTAACTGAGCACTTTCAGCAGAAACCAAAATAATAAACTCATGGTTTAGGTTTGATTTACGGCAGCAGTAAGAACAAATTCTTTTTAGTGGAGAGCTCTTTGCGTGTTGTCTGTCCCGTTCTCGACTGTGCACCACTTCCCACAGTACTGCGGGAAAATCAAAATCTCCAAGACAACAGGTCACTCCTGTAGTGATCTCCGAGCAGCTCCTCTAAAGCGGTGGCACAGCAACAGTCTCCCGTGCAGAAATGTAAGCCCTCAAGAACAAATGCTAAGTGCTGCTGCTTCAAAGGAATCTCCCTTCTTCCTCTCTTGGCATCACAGCACCCTTTAAATCACCGCTTCTCCCCAAAACAGGTCTGGGATAGAGCTGTGTAAGAGGAGACGACACAGAAGGCGTCGAAGGAACAGAGCGGGTCTCCACTGACCCCATTTGTGGGAGACCAACTGAGATTCCTCGTCCTTTAAATTTTCTTCATCAAAGCCCCTGGCAGATACATACTTGAGATATGGCAGTGCTCCACCGCTTCTCCAGTAGCAATATAATACCAGCAAGCTTTACTGCGATTTCAAGAATTAGGGTAGGATCTAGAGGAACTATTTCCCAGGCCTATTACTGCAGCGAAGACGAGCTCGGGATGGAGAATGTGATTAATGCTTTGCACTGCCGCTGCGCTGCTTGCTCAACAAAATAACGTGGAAGTTCACGTTTCAGTTCTTCTGGGAGGGGACCTCCCCCCTATGGCCTCCCAGGCAGGAAAAAAAAGAAAATCCTGCAGACCTTCAGATGGAAAACCAAATCTTCTATAAATCAGAATCAGGCCTGAATCTGATAACCTCCTGCAGAAGCTCCTGTTCGCAAGCACGCCCTGTGCAGTGAGGTCTGATTGGCAGCATTGGCAGCCTCCCCTCCTCGAAGAGAAAACACACCGTCTTTTTATTACCCAGAGTTGCGAAAATATAAAGGAAGTAAATGTCACTGGGGTGGTTCTGTTCTGAGCAGCCATTTGCTTATTACCCAGAAGCCGTTTCCACATGCCTTTTTTTAAATCCAGTGTTTATAAATACCCAAAATATTTAAATAAATGTTAATCTGCAGTAACCAAGGGCCCGATCTCACAAATATTTACCCTTGCACAGTGAGAATAAATACTCAAACACACCATTTCTTACTACAAATCCCATTAGAAGCAAGAGTGCTGCTGAAAACAGCAACACACCGTAAGACAGGCTGGGAAAAGAGTTGCATTTTGCTTTCCTAGATTTCTGCACGCTGGAAGTGTCACTTTTGGTTTGCATTTTGCACAGCATTACTTTAGAAACTCTATAAAGGAGCAAGCCCGGTGCTGAGCCGTCAGGCAGTGGCCTGTTCTGGCTATTTTAACCCCGAGAAGCAGGTTTTGGCGGTGCGTGGTTTTGCCAGGTGCTGGCGTCCCATCCTTTGTGGGGACAGCGGGAACTTTATATATACACACACAACACATGCAAACACAATCGCTATTCAATCCTTTTCCTGGTTTGTGACCAACTCATATGTATTTTGCTCAGCTGAATGACCAAGGGCTAAGTATTATCATCAAACCTAGCAGAGACAAACCAGAAACCTTACATTTAAAATTATTAAACATTTGAGCCCAGAAACCCACAGAGAGAAACTATCTAGAAGGATTAAAGCCGAGCCTTACACTTGTTGAAATCTTCCTTATTACAGTCTGTCAAAGAAAACTAACCTGATTTTGTGGAAACGTTAATCCTAACAACCTTCTTTGTTCTTCTATCACCACAAAAAATAATAAAAAAAACCCCACAGGAGATGGATTTGCAGCTGTAACTGTATGCATATGAGGCAATCGCTGAAGTTTTAACCCCTCCACCCACACTAGGCGATTATCTAAGCTTTGTGAATGAAATCAACTTTTCCTAGACCAGCCCTGAAGAATGAGATATATTCAAAGCATGCTGAGAAACTGGGTTGGTAGTTATCATAAGGGTTGTATTCTTTTTAATGAATCACTGCTGACAAATACCTTCTGAGCTGTAACTTAAAAATACACCATTTCTGTTCGGTGTGTCACATTACTCACAGGGAAACCAGTTTTATACTCCGCTTAAAAGAACTTTTCTATTAACTCATTACTTCAAACCCCAGCAGTGATATCTCTAAAGACACGAGGGCTGCGCTTCCAGCCTTCTTCAGTAAGACACTCACTTCATGACACCACATTTCAATTAAGTCTTGTACAAAATAAGTAGCCAGAAACACACTATTTTTTTTTCCCCAGTAGCCTTGGCTTGCATCTTCCTCCCCACCCCCCAGCATAGTTTTGTAAAACTAGAGCTTGAAAGATTTGTCAGGAATGTAGATGGGACAGCTAAAGTGAGGAACGAGTGGATGCACCACTGTTTTTTTGCAGGGCAGGGGTGTGGGAATGGTGAAATGAAGCAGGGGTCCTGCTACTGTCACCATGCAGCAGCTTGGAAAAACCTGATCAGCAGCAGACAGCTTGGAAAGGCTTTATCTTCACAGCTCCAAAGAGGAAGGAGCCTGACAGGCACAAGCCACCAGAAGGTTGTTATGTTTTTTAAATAAAAAAGTGGAATTTGGGGCATTTGCTTTTTTAACTTGTTACCAGATAGATAAAAAAATATCACATTTCCTTCTAAAGGCAATGAAAATACACAGTTAAGGGAAAAGTTTGCATTCAGTTCACCCCTGGAAGTTTATCCTCTTACAGCCCATACTTAGTTGGCACAGCAAGGCCTCACCCTGTTTCAGCTGGGCTGCACGGGGAGCTGGTAAACCTGCTCCTCACCTCAAACAGAACAAGGCTTTTAACTAAGCAGAAATCGATGGCTTGAAGGTAGAAGCCCTGGGTTTGATCCCTACCATGACCAACCCACCCAGGGACAATATTGACAACTGCAGCTTGACCAAAGATCAGCACCAGGCAGGCTGCAAAAGCTTGGGTCAAGCTCTCTCATTTAAACTTTGTTTTCAAGCATAATCCTTAAAAAAATAATAATAATAATTAAAAAAATAAAGCTCAGAACTGGAGTGCCTGGCCTGCTCCACCCCATTTCCTAGATAAAGCTTGTCCTTGGCTGTGAACGCAAGTGGATTTTCAAAGTCACGCTATCAACACACTGTCTGTGTTTTCAGTGGATAGACATTAGCTTCAGTTTCTTTTTAACTAAGTTTTGGATTAAACTCTGTATCGGTTTCGATGAGAAAAACCCACTCAAGGTCAATAAGGGGCAAATAGGAATGAAAAGTGTTGCAACGCAGCATTTTAAATTCCTGCAGCATTTAGCAGCAACCGATTCTGCAGATGTTTAAAACGGGTGGAAAACATAACTATTCCCCTTCCTCATGTGACCAAGCGTAAAGACTTTAGTACTTCCCATAAAGTAACATTCTGCACCAGCTTTGTCACAGGGAAGCACACGCACACACACCCCGCTGGCTACTCACATCTTTTACTTACAACTTTTCCATCTCACAAGTCTTTGGGAAGGACAGGCAAGCATGACGGTTACAGAAGGCTTCATCAGTTATGACCCTGTCTGCAGCAGGTGCACTTAATAGAAGTTTTTTAGCATTATTGGTATCATTTCATGTCCACTAACATCTGCAGTGCTGAAGGACTTAGACTTCCAGTATTTTCTAGTGTCTTATCAACCAGCTTACTCCTGGCATTAATGCCAGTGGTCTGATCTACATAAAGGTGCCCAATTCTGCTCTTGCTACTAATGAATGTAAAACAGTAATGCCAAATGTGAAACTTTTGGCAGGAAAAAAAAAAAAAAAAAAAGATCCACAGGAGGTCCCTGAGGTCAAGTAATAGCTAATAGGGAGAAGTTACAATCTCTTACCTTTCTCTAAAGAACGTATGTTATTTGTATCCCAAAGGAGTAACCCCAATGCAAACCTAAATGCTGGGGAGGTACAACCCCAAGGACATTCCTAACAACTTCTGGGAAGAAATACAGTCTGAGGTCACCAGCAGGTCAGTCCATTTGACCAAACTACCCAACCATATCCTGTTACGCCCTTCAAAGCTTCCTTCCAGAGAGCACCCAGCTATTTAATATTGGGGAAAACATTTTCCAAAGGATGCTACAGCACCCACACAATCTCACCCCAAGTAGTTTTACATTTTCTGTGCGCGGAGTTAATAGCCAAGGGGCTTACACACATCCTTAAAGGGTAACCAGACATACCGAAGGGTGCACCCGCTCGTGGGGCAGGAAGACAGCCAGGAGGGAGAAGCTGCTTTCACAGCAACACTGCCTGAGCAGAGTCACCAGAACTTGCACCAACAAGGGCAGTCAGCTCACACCCAGAGAGACTTTGTACGCAGACACGCACACGTTTGCACAAGCGCCGATGTCAAACCCAGACGGCAAAGGCTGCAACCAGCCTGGAAAGGGAGGGACCCACCGCCAGCTCGCCCTCAGAGGGGACCCTGCAGCACCCCCCCTTCTCCCCAGCTCCCCCAAGCCATTCCCTACTAAATCAGACCTCGGTAACGGCCCCAGGACAGCAGACACCGGCGAGGCCTCGGGAGGGCCCAGCAGAACGGCAGCTCCTTAACCCAGCGCAGGGCCCTGTCCCCTCCCCGAGCAGGCCAGCCCTCTCCCTCCGGCCAGCCCAGCCACGGCCGGGGGCACACACCCTGCACTGAGCCGTGGCCCCTGGGAGGGGATGGGCGAGTGTCAGCCCGGGGGTGAAGCCATTTCCTTCTCCCCGTCCCCAGGCCGGGGCCAGGCCCGCCCCAGACCCCCCAGCCCGGGGGTACCAGACGGCGATCACTATGTGGCAGGAAACACCGCCCGCCTCAGCCCTGTAGCTCACTATTTGGCAAGGGCCTAGCGGCCCACCCCAGCGCCTCCGCCTCCCTCCCCCGAGAAGAGGCGGCCTGGGAGGCCCGAGGAGTCGCCGCTCGCCCCTCTCGTACTCACCCCTCTCCGCGGCTGTCCCCTCCGGCCCCCTCGGCTCGCTACCACCAGGGCGGGCCAGCCCGGCCGTCCGCCATTCCACAGCTCCCCCTCCCTGCCCTGACTGAACCTCGTCCCGCCTCCTCCCGCCTGCCGGTCCGCTGCGCCATTGGCTCGCCGGCCAACAATGCTGCCACACTATTGGCTGTACTTGGATGTCTCTCAAAGCCGCCCTACGCCATTTGCGTACGGAACTGGCGCAGCAGAAGAACCCCACCCAAGCCGGCCGCGCAAAGAGAGTAAACACGGAGGAACGTACCATTGAGGGGGACTAGAAGGGGGGATACCTGCGCGGCTTTAGGATAGATTTCCGGGGTAGAGAGGAGAACCGCGACGCCACGCACAGCCACGACATTCCCAAAATATGAGTCTGGGTCTGCGAGGGCCTGAGCTCCATATCCTTCCGGGTGCCTTTGGAGGAAAGGGGTCCCTGTCTCTTCCGCCCCCCCTCATCCGGAGAGCTCCCCCTTTGGTGTTGCCTTTCGCCTCTATGGTCTCACGGCCTGCGAGGAAAGTTCCACCTGGGGGAGCGGGGGTGTCACTCCAGGGCGGGGCGGGCAACGGGGTGGGGGTGAGGGGGTGCAGAGCTGGGTTGGGAGGGGCTGTGGGGCAGGGCTTTGGGGTCAGGGCTGGGAGCTGTGGGGCAGGGAATGGGGGCCAGGAGTGCGGGGTGGGGCTGAGGGGACAGGGCTGGAGGGGCAGGACTGGGAGGTGGAGGGATGGGGGGCTTTGGGGAGGGGGTGTGGCTGGGGGGCAGGGCTTTGGGGGCAGGGCTGGGAGCTGTGGGGCAGGAGTTGGAGGCCAGGAGTGGGGGGGGGGGGGGGGGTACAGGGCTAGGGGGGCGGGACTGGAGGGATGGGGGGCTTTGGGGAGGGGGTGTGGCTGTGGGGCACGGCTTTGGGGGCAGGGCTGGGAGCTATGGGGTAGGAGTTGGGGTCCAGGAGTGCGGGGTGGGGGTGAAGGGACAGGGCTGTGGGGGGCAGGACTGGAGGGATGGGGGGCTTTAGGGGGGGTGGCAGTGGGACAGGGGCTGCAGGTGACCAGGGACAGTGCTGGGCTGGCGAGCAGGACCTGTCCTCTGGCCACAAACCCAGAAGGGCCCCATCTGCCACCAGCCCCCAAATGAGGGCACAGGGGTCCCCAGCACGGGGGTCCCTGGAGCTGGGGGGCACGGGGGCAGCCAGCCCTCTCCTTGCCCACCATGCAGGGGCCATGGCTGCTGGAAGCCACCGCCTGACGCTGATTTTGGCTCCTGCCTGCGTTTCTCCCCATGGCCCGACGAGGTGGTGAGCGGAGTCAAGGCATAAACGAGCCCGGTTTAACGAGCAGGGCTGGCGGCGTGCATATGGGGGCACACGCAGGACGGGTCCTGCTGCATGGCCACCACCGCACACCCCGGTCCCAAAGGGCGTCGCGGCGTGGTTACGGCAGGTGGGGGTCACACCAGGATGGGTGGCACGGCACGGGAAAAGCCCCGCTCCCTGCCCGGCCTGGAGCCTGGGTGACCGTGGCAGCCTCCTGTGGCTCAGCCTGGTCCTCGGCAGAGCCGGGGCAATGCCAATGCCCCCCGCAGAAACCGCGGGAGCAATGGCTTGATCAGAAATCACCAGCATGCGGCACGCCGCGTTTCTGCCTGCGCACCTGGATATTAAATCTTTCCTCCCCTGCCTGATTATCAGCAGTAAGCGCCAGGTTCGTTTATGCCTACCGAAGGGGGAAGAGGGAGCAGACGTGAGCAGGACGAAGGGCACTGGGCGCAGCCATCTATCTTTGCCATGCTCGGAGCGCTCGTGCTTTAAACTGAACCGCAGGGAGTAAATCACCGACGTTCCCGATGACTGGAAGCAAACAAATCCATGTCAGCGTTGCCGGGAGCTGCAGCGGCAGCCAGGGAGGGCACCCTGGCCATGGGCATCGCCGACGGGCAGGGCTGGCAGCCCCGACTGGAACAGCCTGGAGGTTGCACTGGTGTGTGCTGTGCCTGCCCATTTTGCCTGCAGTTCCTGCCTGCCCTGCCCTGTGGCAGAGCCTTTGCCTGCTCGGGGGTCTCTCCGCCACCACCTCCTTTGGCTCCTCCTGGGCGAGACGGGCACGTGCACGTGTTGCAAACAGCCATTTCTTACCCATTTTGCATCGCTCCCCCACCAGGCACAGCTGCCTTGGGTGCGATGCTCAGCACCTCCTGGTGCCCCCAGCACCCGGTGGCCTCCCACGCTGCCCCAGCACCCCCCGGTCACCCTTTGTGGGTGCAAGGCAGGGGCCGAGGTGCTGCTGGAGGCCGCTTGGCTCCAGGTTTTCCAGGCTGCCAGCGAGCCGTTCCCTTGAAGAAGATCTGCTTCTATCTCAAGGTGTCACAGCCTCAAGGGAACCACCTAATCTGTATCTGCACTGCAACCTTTATCTCTCCCTGGCTGCGTGAGAGGCTCTGTTTATAGCTGCCGAATAATACCTGCTAAATTGCAGGATCCAGCACCCCCCCCCCCTCTCCCGGTACCCCCTGACACTTGTTTCTCTGCAAGAGGGATGCTCTCGCCTGCCAGGTGCCTCCCTGCGTTTTGCTGGAGGTAAATGATGCTCTGGGGAATGGGGAAGGGCAGCTGGGCTGCTCCTGCCTCCCGGGTGAGCTCCATCCACATCCAAGCCCCTGATAACCCCAGACAGACCCTGGCACAAATTGCTGTCGCCTCCGGCTTCATTCCAACCCCGCTTCCCCCAGCCTGGGCTTTGCTTCTGCTGAAAACGAGGTGGGATCCAGCAGGTCCAGCCTCATCCTTCCTCTGCATGACCCAGGGATGGAGGAGCGGACATCCTCCGTGGGAGGGAGGAGATGGCAGCTTATCACAGCCCATGCACCGCCCCAGCCTCGCACAAGGCCACGGCCACATCCTCGCCCTGGGGACAGTGGCCATGTGGCTCTCTGGAGTCGCCCACCATCTGCCAGCGAGCCTTGGGTGCCCCTTCCCTGGCTGACTGCCCCTGTCCTGGCCCTGCCATCCTGTTCCCCAGCATCTCATAAAATGGTGGAGAAGTCCCCGCAGCGTGCAGAGGGCAGAGCAGCTCCGGCTGCATCCCTGCTCCCTGCAGGAAAGGAGATGGGGCTGTCAGCACCCGAGCTGCTAGGATGCTCTGGAAATATGCACCTGATGGCATGGTCCAGGCTTCTCCTGCATCTTTGATTCCCATGGACCGTGACACCCTGGCATCAATCTGGGCCCCAGGTGCAGGATCAATCGGGGTGCAGGGGGCAGGTGGGATGCACGGGGTGCATGGAGCATCTGGATGTGCCCAGGGCATGTGGGATGTGGGATGCCAGGGGTGCCTGGTGTGCCCAGGGTGCATGGGGAGCATGGTGCACGCAGGATGCAATGGGGCACATGGGGTGCAAAGGGTGCCTGGGGAGCACAGGACACATGGGGTGCCCCAGGGTGTGCAGGATGTGTGGGGCATATGGGATGCTCAGGGTGCACAGGGTACCTGGGGTGCATGGAGCACGTGGGGTGCAATGGGGCACAGTGGGATGGATGGGGTGTACAGGCTGCCTGGGATGCACAGGGCACATGGGGTACCCAGGGTGCATGGGATGCACAGGGTGCCCAGGGTGCAGAGGACATGTGGGGTACTCAGGGCACATGGGGTACCCGGGTTGAATGGGATGCATGGGGTACCCAGGGTGCACAGGACACATTGGGGTACCCAGGTCTCATGGGATGCATGGGATACCCAGGATACAGTGGGGCACATGAGATGGACAGGGTGTGCAGGGTGCACAGGACACATTGGGGTACCCAGCTCGCATGGGATACATGGGGTGCCCAGGGTGCAGAGGACACACGGGGTACCTGGAGCACATGGGGTACCCAAGGTGTATGGGATGCATGGGGTACCCAGGGTGCAGAGGACACATGGGGTACCTGGAGCACATGGGGTACCCAAGGTGTATGGGATGCATGGGGTACCCAGGGTGCACAGGACACACTGGGGTACCCAGCTCGCATGGGATACCTGGGCTACCCAGGGCACATGGGGTACATGGGGTAGCCAGGGTGCAGAGGACACTTGGGGTACCCAGGGCACATGGGGTACCCAGGGCATATAGGGCGCATGGGGTACCCGGGGCGTATGGGGTGCATGGGATGCAGTGGGGCACATGGGATGGAAAGGGTGTGCAGCGTGCACAGGACACATGGGGTACCCAGGGTGCACAGGACACACTGGGGTACCCAGCTCGCATGGGGTGCATGGGGTACCCAGGGTGCATGGGGTACATGGGGTGCCCAAGGTGCAGAGGGCACTTGGGGTACCCAGCTCGCATGGGGTACCTAGGGTGTATGAGGTGCATGGGATGCAGAGGGGCACACGCGATGGACGGGGTGCGCAGGGTGCACAGGACACATGGGGTAACCAGGGCGCACGGGGTACCCGGGGCACATGGGATACATGGGGTACCCAGGGTGCACAGCACGCATGGGGTACCCAGGGCACAGGAGGTACCCGAGGTGCATGGGGTGGATGGGATGCAGCAGGGCACACGGGATGGACGGGGTGCGCAGGGTGCCCGGGTTGCACAGTGCCCATGGGGTGCATGGGGTGCCCAGGGCGCTCGCTGCCTGCCGGGTCCCCGAGCCAGCGTGGCGGCGGGCAGTTGCTGCGCTGCTGACATTTACTAATCAGCTCTAACCTCAGCTGCACACCCGCTCCGTCTCGCTTGCTGTCTTGTCTCCATGGAGACTCCGCAACCTTTGCTCACTCGTTAATGGTATCTCAGCAAACGAAACTCCAACGCCACCCAGCCTTCCCCTCCCGGCCCCCGGAGAAATCCTCGCCTCTCACCTCCATCCCCGTCCCCTCCCGCCGATGGGGATAAAAGGGACGACTTCTTGTTAACGAAGGACCCAGCCACGCTGGGCCGAGCCAGGGGCAAGTTCTGACGGCGGCGCGGGGAGGAGGGAGAGCCGCCATCCTCCTCGCCGCCAAAAAAACAAGGCCGGGGGATTTTATTGCTGCGGCAGCAAGGACAGGCTCTGGCCATGCGGGATGCCGGCCAGCAGCCCCTTCCTGGCTGATTTATTGAGCCACGAGACTCGGCACAAGCCGTTGCGCTCGGGGTTGTGCCTGTCCCCATCTCAAAGCCACCCCTGCCTGGTGGCCAGCACCCGCTGAAGCCACCGGCACCCAAAAATCATCCAGAGGCAGCGGTGGCTGCCGGGAGCATGCTCCGTCCCCGGTGTCCTGCTCTCGCCGATTCTGTTTTCAAATTAACATGGGAAAGATGCCCATTACCTGCTTTCAGATAATGACTATGATTAGGCAGAGCTCTGCTGCCAGCCGAGATCTGAAGGATTTCTGTGCACTCCAGCAGCGCTTGCCGGTGCAAAAATAAGAGCAATAAAGTGTAAATAAAAGACTAAAGAAAATAGCGCGGTCCATCAGCGGAAAGAGTGCGCGGAAGCAGCTCTAATGACGGGCTTTCTGCGGCGGTGGCTTCAGCCTCGCTACAGGCAAGGCAAAATTGGAGAGGGACTGCCCTGTGCCTGCACCCCACGTTTGAACCTGGCTCGGCCTCCACTTGCTGGAAACTGGGGGTTTTGCAAGAAAAAAATTCAAGAAGTGCACTTGTAAGCTGTAGTGTAATGAGTGAGGCTGTCCCTGGGGGACTCCCAGCCCAACAGACAGAGCTGGGGGCTTAAGGAGGGGAAAAAAAAATATCCTGAACTCCTCAGATGGGTCCTGCAGCTCCTCTGCCCCATGGTGTGACCACCCTGCCCCGGCATCCATGGAGCCAGAGGGCAGCAGGGCAGCGGTGGCCCCTCTGTGCTGGGGGTGTCTCCATCCCAGCCCACCGGAGCCCCCCAGACAGGCGAGGATGCTTGCAGCCCCATGGGGCTTGGGATGGGCAGGGAGCAGTACAGGACCCGCGGTGCCCAGGGGTACCAGCCAGCTGCCCCGGGCAGCACAGCCCCAACGGGCACACAAGAGGATAGGATGGGGCACACGACCCTGCTGCGAGGAGGGGGGACCCCAAAATGTCTCCCAGAACTGGAGGGTGTAGCCAGGTGGGGGTCTGTCTCTTCTCCCAAGTAACAAGCGATAGGACGAGGGGAAACGGCCTCAACTTGCAGCAGGGAGGTTTGATAGGATATCAGGAAAAATTTCTTTACTGAAAGCATGGTCAAGCATTGGAACGGGCTGCCCAGGGAGGTGGTGGGGTCCCCATCCCTGGGGGTGTTCAAAAGAGGTGTAGACATGGCCCTTGGGGGCATGGTTTAGTAGGCATGGGGGTGTGGGGTTGAGGGTTGGACTTGATGATCTTGGAGGCCTTTTCCAACCTTAATGATTCTGTGATTCCATGATTCCATGATTCTATGGTTCTAAAACTTTGCTGTTCATGGGCGACTGGCTCAGCTGGACCCTCCTCATCCTCCTGCTCCTCTGCCAGCCCTTACCAGGGGCAGGCACGGGGCTGGCAGAGCCCACACTGCAGGGTCTCCCTGCATCCTCACACACCAGCGTGTGCCAAAGCACCCCGGCTCAGCCCAGCCTCCATCCCCTGCACCCCCCAGCCTCCATGCCCTGCGCCCCCCAGCCTCCATCCCCTGCACCCCGGGAATGCCCCACAGCACCTTGCCCCATGGCATGTTGCCCCATGGCATGTCACCCCATGACATCTCTCCCCATGGCATGTTGCCCCATGGCACGTCACCCCCCTGAGCCACCCATCTTTCCCAGCAGCCCTGGCCGGGGCAGCTCCCCGTGGGCTGGAGCCAGGCAGGGCTGAGCTGGCAGCAGCATCGCTCACCACCTGCCACGCAGTGGCTGTAGGAGGAGGACGAAGGTGGCAGACAAAGGGGAGGAAGGGCAGTCGGCACATCCCAGTGCCACGATGGGGAGTGATTTGCCCAGTGGGAGCCCCGGGCACTTGCCTTGGCTCCCCCCAGGAGCTCCATTTCTCACCCTCAGGGCTGGGAGCCGGTTACCTGGCGGGGTGCAGGATGGGGGGACCACAGCCAAGCTTGTCCCCATCCTCTGGGGCTGCTGGGGTGTTACTGGGGACACTCATCCCGATGCCAGGGGAGGCACAAACCCCCTGCCTGTGCTGCCAAGCATAGCTCCTCCTCCCCTTGAACCTGGCAAGATCCCCTCGCTGTGGCCAGGGATGATGGAAAACCATGGCCACGGCCACAAGCATGCCCTTGCCAGCAGCCTTCGAGGTGGCTCTCGCCATCCCTGGGGCAGAGCATCACTCCCAGCTTGCCCTGAGCTGAACCATGGGGCCGGTCCCCCCCAGGGCCAGGGTGCCACCGTGCCCGGCTGAGGGTGACAGTCCCCATGGTCCCAGGGAAGGCTGGAAGAGGAGCCGCCATTTCCTCTGCCAACCGCTTCGGGCAGTAACTGTCACCTCCAAAATCCAGTCTCACGTGTGGCTCGCAGGCGAGGTGGTTCCCTGGGGATCTGGCGGATTCGTGTCACCCCACTGGGCTCCGGCTGCTGGCGGGACAGGCTCAGGGCAGCCCCCCGGGACCCCCCTCCTGGGCAGGGGCAGCTGCAGCCCCAGTGCCCACCGCAGCCGTCCCAGCCTGGCCGGGCAGAGGCAGGGAGCCAATCTCTGCTCCGATTCAGCAGAGTTCCCAGCAATGGAGGTTTCTTCTTTTTTCTCCCCCCCTCAGTGATAACAAATAATAATATAATCCCCTTAATCCCTCCCCGAGGAGCCGGCGTGCACACCCGGCCGGGAAGCGCTGTGCTTCTGCCGCCGCTGATAACTCGTACTGCCGGGGCTCCCGGAAAAACAAATGCTTCGGCTCGTGCTTTGCTCCCCAAAATCCCACATGCTGCCCCCCCCTTGGCTCCCTCCTCCCCAGCACCCCCAGACACCCACCCAGCCCCGCTGCCAGCCTGGGAGGAACCAGCATCCCTCCCAGCTCCTTCCCGTAGGACATGGCTGGACAAGGCCACCCCAGCCCCACAGAGCCCCCAGCCCCAGCTTGGGGGGGGTGCCCTGCTGCCCCCTCCCCAGGGGGGTCCCATCCAGGACTCTGCTCCCCCAGGCTTCTGCTCTCTTTGCAGCAGGGACCTGGCGAAGCCCCTGGACGCTGAGCCACCCTGGGGTGCCCTCCCTTCGCACCATCCTGGGGCTGAGGGGTTGGAGGGGGGTCCTCCTGACTGCCCCAACCCCAGGGGGTCCGGGACCTCCCTGACACCCCCCAGCTGTGCCCCAGTGCTTTGGTTTAGGAGCGTCAGTGCGGCGAGCATCGCCTCTCGCCCCAGCCGGGGCCTCGCCGGCGGCTGCGCAGGACCCAGGAGCGCTGGCACGGCTCCTGCACCCCCCCACCCCATCACTGGGTGCCAGGACGGAACCCAGGCGGCCGGCTGCCAAAATCCCCCTCCCTTCACGGGGAGGCTAGCCTGCCCTTTCCCCGGTGCCGCTCCCCCCCACCTTCATCAGCCAGCAAATATTAATAACAACCCCTGCAATAGCCTTTGCTTTTATTCCCTCGCTTTCCTGGCCCCCGCTCTGCTGATCTCAGCTCCTCCAGCTCCAAAACGCCTTTTAAAATTACTGGAGAGTGGAGACCTCTGCAAACGCCCTGCCCCCAGCCGCCCCTGCCTCCCCCTCCACACCGGCACCCACGCCAGGGACGGCAGCACCCATGTGCCGAGCAGCGAGCGGGGTGCCACCCGCCCCGGTTATTTAAAAGGCGCCAGGCTGGGCTTGATTAAAACCAAGTAAAAGCCAGAGCCAGGGCAGAGAGGGGGATTAGATCGCTCGGGGGAATGTTAATGGACTCCAGAGCTTTCTGCCCGGCCGGCAGCTGGGCTGAATCCAGCCCGGGGTGGCTGGGGACGGGCAGGCGCAGCCCTGCGGCGGGTGCAACGAGTGCGCCAGGGCTCAGCTGGACCCCAGAGCGCACAGGGAGCCTGAGCTGCTGCTGGCGGAGCGGAAGGAGGATGAGGGGGGGCTACGGGGGGGGGGGGTTGGAAATATCTTCCAAGGGCCTGGCCCTTCCTCTGGGAAAAGCAGGGGTGGTCTGGTCCTCCAGCTGGGCTCTGCGCCGCCCCCGCTGCCGGCGCAGGAGGCCATTCCCGCGGCGAGGACGTGGCACGGCAAGGGCTGCCTGCGGCAGGATGGTCCTGGGGAGCATCGCCATGGCCCCGCTCCCCCTCCTCGGTTGTTCCAGGAGGCCAGCAGCCATCGGGGATACGGGGTGGGGGCTTCAAGGGGGCTAAAGGGGCTGCTTGCCGGGGTGCTCCTGGCAGGAAGGGCCGGTGCGGCAGCAGGGGTGCCAGCCTTGGGGCAGGGGTGCCAGCGGTCCCCGGCACGAGATGCTCCCCACTCCGGCTGCCAGATGCACTGGATTGCAGGTCTGACGTGGGAAATCGCCTCCCTTCCTCGTTAGCTTGTGATTAGCATGTCAAGTGGTTGAAGTTGGTGGGTATAAAGGATGCGAGCTAAGAATAATGGCTTCAATTTTCTTCACGGCACAGCCATTAATTTGAAGGAGAAGGGGGTGTCCAAACCTCCTGGGCAGCTCCAGGCGGCTCTGCTGGCCCCAGCCCTGCAGGGCGAAGGCAGGGTCCCACCGCTGACCCCAGGGCCAGACCCCAGGGCTGGGGTGGGTGACGTGGCCATTGCCCGGCTCCGGGTGCCGGCGTCTGAGCCGGGTGCCAGTACTGGGGTGAGCTCAGCACAGGGATGAGCATCTCGTGTGCTTCCCTGTGCTGGGGTGATGGTGCAGCCGGGACCGGGTGTGTGACACGTGTGCATCCACGCACACCATCCTCTGCCCCGGCACATCGCCCCTCACCTCCCCGGGAACGGGGCATTTCCCCAACCTTGCCCCCCTGGATCCGTCCCCATGCGATGGGCAGGAGGGGAGGGCAGGGGGACGAGGGCAAATTCCTGCCTTGTTTCCAAGGGAATGGAGAAAGTCGAAATGGCGGCAAAGCTGCCTTTCCCCCCGCCCGGCGCATGCTGGATCCCGGCAACGAGCCTCCTTACAGCCACGCTCCCCATGGCACATGCGGGCGAAGCTCCGGCTCGGCAGCGCAGCGGCTCCGGGGTCAGCCCTGGACCCCTCTGCTGGCACCCGGGACATGGAGCATCCCTCATCCCACTGTCCTGCAGCATCCCTGGGCTCCAAACACTATCACTGGCATCGTTAGCATGATGAGAGGCCACAAACCTCCTCCCAGCAGAGCTGCTTAATTAAAATAATAATTTCCATCCCGCGGAGGCGGCGTGGCCGAGCAGGTACGGCCGGGTGCCCAGGGACCAGGCTTTCCTCTCCCCATTCATCCGGCGTCACCCTGGGCACTGCGTGGCACGGTGGCTGTGCCAGGCTCGCCCTGGGGTGCCCCCACAAGCAGCTCCCCAAATCCTTCGACAAACACATGCAAATGAAGATGTAGCAAAACAACCATTTCCCCACCAAATGTTGAAGCCTTTTCCTCTTTTTGCCTCCCTTCCCCAAGCAGCCTCGTCTGGCAAAACCCAGGCGAGAGCCGGGCACGGCGGCGGCGGCGATGCTGGGCTGTGCTGATAAACCCCCAGCAATCAGCCCGATCACGAGGTTGTGCAGCCTCAGAAATGGCACATGCTGCTTGATAGATTTAATTGAGCCTTAAAATAAATAAATAAATAAATAAGAAATAAATAAAATCAAGCTGTGCTCCAAGCAGCCGGCCATGCCTGGCAAGGCTGTGGCTGTGCCAGGCGATGCCTCCCCGGGGGGATTTACCTCCCTGGGTGGTGGAGGGGGGATTTCTTTCCCCGGCTCACCCTGGTGCCGCCGTCAGTCTTGCGTTCGTTTGCACCCGCCTTAGTGGGGTGTTAATCGGGCCGCCAAGGATTTCGTCCTCCTTCGCTGCTGCTTTTTGAGACCTGACATGAAAGAGGGGAAAAATGAGGGGGAAAGAGCTCATGGGAAGCATCGTGTTGGAGCCAAGGGAATGGCCATGCAGCCCCAAAAGATCCCCCACCCCGGCATGGCCATGTGGGAGGTGGCTGGGGTGTCCAGCGCCTGCGGAATGGGTGCAGGATGTGGGCACAGCCATGGTGTGGGCAGAGCAGCTGGGAAAGCTGTTCCGCCCCCCCCGCCGCCTCCCCATGCCTCAGTTTCCCCACTGAGCAACATCACGGCTGGGGATGTTTGGTGAGAGCATAGCACTGGGGTGGCCCCCCCAAGGGGGTCCCCTTTCACCCCAGCCACAGCACCCTGCCACACCCTCTGCGAGGCCCATGGGAGGGGGTGCTCCAACCCCTGTCCCCTCCCCACCAGTGGCCTCCCAGTGCTGCAGCTACCCTGGGCAGGGTGTGCCAGGGGTGGGGGGGGGACCCAGGCATGAGCAGCACCCCCAAGGTCAGCACCAGCCGTGGGCTCCTGCAGCAGCTCAGCCTGGATGAGGCCATGGGTGCCCAGCAGGGAGCAGCCCACGGGGAGCAGATGGAGCTCGCTGGGTGAATTAGGGGTGCAATTGCCCCCCCCCCAACCCTCTCAGCACCAGGGTGCTTGCAGTGAACATGGCCGATTTCCAGGCACCCATGGGTCCCCAGGGTGGGGAGGCAGCACCCTCTGCAGGGTCCCCTGAGCCATCAGACCCCCCCACACCCACCTGCAGCATCTCCCCCAGCACCCTGCCTGATGTGGGGGGCACCCAGGGCAGGACCCACAGAGCAGCAATATTCCCCCCCCCCTGCCATCCTCCCCCCCCCCCCAGTTTGGCCCCTGCAGAGGTGTGGTTGCACTGAGAGACCCATCTGGTCCCCAGCAGGGACAGCCTGGATTTGGGGAGGGTGCATGACCCACCAGCACCTGGAGCCCCCCCAAGCCCCCACCCTGCAGCGCTCGGGGACACTTGTAGGGCCTTAGGGTGGGGGGTTGGAAACACAGCCCCCTCCCAACACCCAACTAGCTTCACCTGGGGCACAGGGACCGGCACCCACCCCTGTCTCCCTCCCAGCACCCCCGGGATCGGGGGGGTCCCCTGTGAACTGGGTGGATGGGGGGGCTGCACATCCTAGCGGGGAGGGGGGGGGGGCTTTGCTCAGCAAGAGGAGGGGGGTCCCCAGCATCCCCCCCCCTTCCCCGCACAGCACCGACATCTTCCCCGGCTGCGGCGGCGCTGGCAGCCCGGCTCCCCCCCATCAGTATGCACCGGGTGTTCCTCGCCATAGCAACCCCCGGCCCCCCCGGCCCCCCCACCCCGCCCGCCGCAGCAGCCCTGACCCTGCCGGCATCGCCACCCTCTCCCACCCGCAGGTCGCTGAGTGCCCCCCCCCCCCCCCCGCCCCCGCTCTCCTCGCCCGGAGGATGCTGCAGCCTTCATCCCCCCAGTCCAGGAAGTTGGTGGATTTTTTTTTTATTATTATTTTTTTAATCTTTTTTCCCCCCCCCCACTTATTTTTCTCCCTTTTGCTCCTTTACGGCGTTGGCGCTTTTCCCATCCATCACCATGAAGCTGCCCACAGCCTTGCATGTGTCGTGTGTCCCCCCCCAAATGCAATCCAGGGTGCCCCATGGGTGCCAGGGAGGGGTGGGTACCCACCCCATCCAGCGAAGAAAGCCCCCCCGCCCCCAGCAATAACCCCTGCACCCACTACCCTGAGCGGGAGGCGATCAGGGTGGGGGGCAGTGGGTCCCTGGTCCCCTCCAGGTGCCTCTGGCCACCCTGGCCATGTCCCCTGGGACCCCCCCGTTGGCCACCCCATCCTGGGGGGAGCAGCAGCAGGCCCCCCCCGTGCCATACCGCACCCCGATTTGCACCAAAATTCAGCTTTCTCGCTGCCATTCCCACCTTAGGCCGGATGCTGGCATCCCCCCCCTGCCCCCCAAATCCAAGGGGGGGGGGGGGGGGCTCAGCCTCCCTCCAGCCCCCCCCCAGCACAGCCAGGCCGTGCCACCCCCACAGAGAAGCAAGAACGCAGCGGGCATCGCTCAATATAGAGGGTTTTTTTTTTTTAATATAAAAAAAGTGCCTATTAAAAATTCCTTTCTAAATAACACAAAAAGACCAGTCGAGGGGCAGAGCGGGGGCCGGGGGGGTCGCTCCGGCCAGGGCAGCACAAGCACTGCGCAGGGCAGCTGGGAGGGGGGGCAGCACAGGAGGGGGGGAAGGAGGGGGGCTGATTTGACTGGGTGGGAGAGGTTTTCCCTTTTATTTTTTTTGCATTTTGCCTTTTTTTTTTTTCATTTGGGGGTGAATTTTTTCCTTTTTTTTTTTTTTTCTTTTTCTTTTTTTTTTTTGCACAATCCACAAAGCTGTACAGAAGTTGCCAAACCCGGGAGGGGGGGACACACACATAAGGGACATGGGCTGGGGGGGGGGAGGAGAGGAGCCCAAAGCCCCCCCTGGCACCCACGTGTGCACCCACACCCTGAGCTCATCGCCGCCGCTGTGCCGGGGGCCATGGGACAGCCGGTGGCCCCCCCTTTGCCCCAGCCCGCACCCCGGCCCCCCCCCGGCACCCCGGCCCCCCCCCGGCTCCCCCTCCCCACCAAGAGGGTGCGTGATTGATTTCTCCTGTTTGTTTTTTTTTTTAATTTTTTTTGTTTTTTTTTTTTTAAGCTCCTTTTTTTTTTTTTATACAAATTTGGATCTTTGGGTGTGTACTGCCAAAAAAAACCCGCCTCGTTCTTCTTAATAATAATAAAAATAAAACTCAAAATCATTGTCATCGTCATTAAAAAAAGGCAACGGAAACCCAAGGAACCCATGCGGAAGTTGCACACCACAAAACCACAGCAGATGTACAGAATGCAATATACAAGACACGATTTATAATAAAACATTATATACAATAAATAGGTTATTGTTACTTTTTTTCTTCTTTTTTTTTCTTTTTTTTTTTTTTTTTGTCGTTCGATCTGTAAATAAATTTTTCTCAGTGCATACTGGTGGGGTTTTGCTCTTCTCTTCTGCATATTCACCTCTCAGTTGCTTTAATTCTCCATCACTTTTTGATTCTCCCTCCGGTGCGTGGCTCTCTCTTCTTTTTTTTTTTTTGTGAATTTTCAGCTTTTTTAAATTTTTTTTTTCCTTAAACACTTTTTTTTTTTTTTTTTTTTACTTCTTTTCTTCAAAAGTATTTACAATTGCTGGTTTTGTGCAGAAAATGAAAATTAATAAAATAAAAAATAAAAATTAAAAGAGTCCCTCTGCTTCTGGCCGGGAGGAGAGAGAACGCGGCGCCGGCGCCACGGCCGAGGCGGGGGCCGGCGAGCGAAGCGGGGAGCGACAGGGCCGGGGTACCCCGCCGGCAGCGGCCCCCTCCTCTCCTCTCTGCTCCGGTGGCCGAGATAGGTGGGGGGTGCGGGGCCGAGGGTGCTGTGGCTGGCGGGCGGGCTGGGGGCGAGAGGTGAGAGAGGGGTGAGTGTCCCAGCATGGTGGCACCTCGTCCTGGCTGGGGGTGCCGGGTGTGAGGTTGGGGCGCAGCACCACGATGGGGCACCCGCTGGAGGGGGGGGGCAGGAAGCCCTCCCCACCCCGGCTCCCTTAGGTGGGGGGGATGGAGTCGTGCCCCAGCGCCGGGGGTCCTGCCCACCCCCACCTGGCCCCCATGTACCCAGGGGTCTGGCACCCAAATACCCAGGGGTTTGGCACCCATGTACCCTGGGGGTTGGGGTCCTGCCCACCCCCACCTGGCACCCACGTATCCAGGAGTCTGGCACCCAAATACCCAGGGGTTTGGCACCCACGTACCCCAGGGGTTGAGGTCCTGCCCACCCCCACCTGGCACCCAAATACCCGGGGATTTGGGGTCCTGCCCACCCCCCATCTGGCACCCCCATACCCAGGGCTCTGGCACCCAAGTACCCAGGGGTTTGGGGTCCTGCTCACCCCCCATCTGGCACCCATGTACCCAGGGGTCTGGGGTCCCATGCACCCCCAGTCTTGGTACCCACATACCCAGGGCTCTAAGGCACCCCACACCCCCCAGCTCTGGCACACCCAGGGTCCAGCACCCAGCGCCCCGCCACCCTGGGGTCCAGCACCCCACCGCCCTGGGGTCCAGCACCCCGCACCCCAGGCTCCAGCCACCCACAGACCCTGGGGCAGATGGGGTCCCCAGTTTGATCCTTGGTCATGGGGCAACACCTGGGGCAAGCGCTTGCAGCCCAACAAGGGGCTGGGGGCACCCAGTGGGTGACCCTCACTGGGTGCATTTGGGTTAGAAACCCCACTGGAAAGTGCAGAGCACCCAGCGCACCCCCGCTGCCCCCCGGGCTCCCGGCCCCCAGCCCCACAGCACCCTCCCAGGGGACAGGCATGGGGCAGCGAGGGGGCTTGGGTGGCACTTACCGGGTGACGGTGGCATCTCTGAGCCCCGCTGGCGAAGCTGCCGGAGCCTGGTGGGGGTCAGCTCTCCCAAACACCCATCGGCATCCATCCGGCAAGAAAAACACCCCCGGCAAGCGAGCGGACGGGGAGGGAAAAGAAAAAAAAAACCAAACAATCCCCAACCATCCCCCCCCGGGGCGGCCAAGGGGGCTGCCCTCCCCCCCCGCAGCCAGGCTGTGGGCAGGGGGCACCCGGCCGCTGACCCCCAGGCCCCGCGGCCGCCTCCGGCCCAGCCTGCCTGCCCTCCCTGCCTGCGCCCCTGCCCTGGGCTCGGCGGGGGCTGGCGCCATCCATCCATCCATCCGTCCGTCCGTCCGTCCGTCCGTCCGATTGTCCTGCTTGCGGGGTGGGAGGTGGGGGCAGCAGTCCGGAAAGCAGAGCCAGGCGGTTGGCAGGCAGAGCAGGTTTGAGTGCGGAGGGGGGAAAAAATGGGGTTTTTCTCTCTTCATCCGTTATTATTTTTTTTCCTTTTGCTTTTTAATTTTTTTTCCTTTTTTTCCTTTTTTTCCTTCTTTTTTTTTTTCCTTTTTTGTTTTTTTTTTTAGAAAACAAACAAACGGTTCCAATCCCAGTTAAATACAGAACTTGAAAAGTGTTCCAGAAAAAAAGTGCTGGCTAAATTACCTCTGAAAGAGAAACACAACACGGAGGGGGGGACACGATGAGAAGGGCCCGGGGGTGCCCCGTCCCCCCCGCCCCCCGACACCCCTCCCCGTCGCCCCGAGGGGCTCCCCACCTACCCTGTAACAAAACCTCGTTGTCCGGTTGGCACATCAGCAGACACTACAATGAGGTGACCGTAAAAGTGTCCTCAGGGTGTTGTTGCTCTACCATGGGTCCCAAAAACCCGCTCTTCTGGGTGGGGGCCATGACGGGGTGCCCTTGGGGTGCAAAACTGGGGTACCTGTAGTTGTCCTGCAGCTGCAGCATTGAGTCTCTCGGTACGGGGGAGATGTTCAAGTCATTGATCAAGGGACAAGCGTAGGGTCCTCGGTGGTGAGCCCGGGACATCTCCAAGGGCTCCTTCTCGCCCTTGGAGGGGTGGGTGCCGCTCGGGCTGCTCAAATGGGGGTTGAGACACGGGGGGTCCGTCCTGCCCATGAAGTCTACCAGCATACCGGCCCCCGCTTTGCCGTCGTACGAGGGGCTACGGGTGCTGGCGTTGGGGGAATACCAGTACGGGGGGTTTTTGCAACTGGGGGAGTCGTAGTGCGGTTGAGGCATGGGGAGATCGCGGCAAGCCAGGTGGGGGGCGTGCGGCAGGGCCCCCGCCTGCATGCTGTGTTTGAGCGAGTCGCAGGCGGGCAGCTTGCGGATGTCGCCCGCCCGTAGGTCCTCCTTGAAGGCCAAGGTTGGGGAGCAGTTGGGCGAGAAGGCTTTCTGCAACCCGGCCTCAAAGACAGTCTGCTGGCCGGGGGCTGCCAGCTGGTGTGGGAGGGCAGGGAAGTGCTTGCTCTCCAAATCCGGCTGCCCCAAACCGGGGGAGTCACTCTGAAAACCCTGGACGAAGGTCCCGTCTGAGGGGGTGGAGGGGTTCATGGAGTAGGGGCCGGCGTAGTCGCAGGGGTCCCGCTCACCCACCCCGAAGCCCCGGGACTGGGAGGGCAGGGGGGACATGCTGCTGTCCCCGCTGTAGTAGTCCAAGCCCAGGTCCGTGTTCTCCTGGAAGAGGGGGTTGACTGCCTGCGACTTGGTGGGGAACTTGGCCTTGCCCGTCCCCCTCTCCTTCTTGGAGGCACAAGCCCCCCGGGACCCCCGGGGCTGCCGGGGTCCCGTGCTCCTCTTGGAGGGGTAAACGGAGGAGGAGGAGGAAGAGGAGGAGAAGTTCAGGTGGGAGGTGTCGAACATGTCCACCTTCTTCCGTCGGCCCCGACCGGGCTTGGAGTTGCTCTGGAAGAGGACGCTCTGGTTCCAGTTGTAGCCCGGGGCGGAGGACGCCTCATTCCAGTCCATCATCAGCTTCTCCAGGCTGGAGAGGCTGGACTGGCCCTCGCTGGAGGAGGCCTCGCTGTTGGCACGCCGGTAGCCGGCCGGCTGGTTGAACTGGGTGCTGTCGGAGGAGGACTCGGAGAAGGTCTCCGAGACCGTCTGCTGCTTGGCTTTCTGCGGGGTGTAGTTGGAGATGTCCAGGATGACGTTGGGCTCGTTGAGGTGGCACTCGAAGCCCGGGTTGTAGAGCTGGCTGAAGGCCTCTGAGCTCCAGTCCAACCCACCGTAGCCTTGCCGGAAAGCCCATGGCGCGGCGCTGGGGAACTGCCGGCAATTTTCGGGTGAGGGCTGGAAGGAGGCCGAACTCTTGGGCACCATGTAGCCGCCGGGCGAGACGGTGCTGGCCCGGCTGTCGCAGCGCAGCGGGGTGTGCGCCGCGCTGGAGAACTGTCCCCCTTGCTCGGCGCTGTTGAAGAAGGCGGCTTTGCCCAGCGGCAGGCTGGGACCGGCCGTCTGCGGCGCGTAACCGGCGCTGTGGGCGCTGCTGGGGGAGGACGGGAGGCTGCTGCCGCTGCCGTAGGCGAAGCTGCAGTCCTTGCTGTTGGGGCAGTCCTGGGCCGATGGGTACTGCTTCCCCGGTGGGAAGACGCTGGCAGGCGCCACGCTCTGCCCGGCACCGTAGCTGCCGTACGGGGCGTAGCCGGGGGTGCCGCTGGCCGCCGGGTGAGCCGTGGGTGACCGGGAGACGGCTGAGGGCGGTGCCAGCTTGGGGAAGGCCTCGGTGCCCCGGCACTCTGTCGACCCTTGGGCCACCCCGTAGCCAGCGGCGGCGGCGGCGGCAGCGGCGGCACGGCCAGGCGGGAAGGCCGGCCGGCCCTGCATTGCCACGTGGAAGGCGGCCTCGGCGCCGGAGGTTGCCGCAGCCACCTTGCCACCCCGGGCTGGGTAGGCGGCCAAGCCTCGTTGGCCCGGCAGGGCGGCCGGTGGGGCCGTGTAGGCGGCCGCTGACTTGCGGGACTCGGAGCGGGAGGCCGAGAGGGCAAAGTCCAGCAGGTCCGAGGAGTCGTCCGAGTCCAGCAAGGAGCGGAAGTAGCCGGTGAAGAGGCTGTGCCTCTCCGGGCCAGCCTCCGTCTGCGAAGATGGCGCGTTCCCAGCATAGAAGCTGGCCCGGCCAGAGGAGCCCGACTCCAGCCCGGCGGCGTGGAAGGGCCTCGCCTCAGCCCCTTGGTAGCCACCATTGCGGCCGGCCTGGCCGCCGGGGTGGCCGTGGTGGGGGGCCCAGGGGCTGCCCTTTTCCCCCCCGGCCCACTCGGCGGGGCCGTCACCGAAGCTCTGCCCGGGGTTGGGCTCAGGGAAGAGAGCCCCGTTCTTGCGGGCCCGTCGCTTCCGCTTGGGTTTGCCCACGGGGTCGGGCTCCGGCCGGCCCCGCTTGCGCGGGTGCACGGTGTCGGCATGGAGGGCGGCGGGAGTTTTCTTCTTCTTCCCGATGCCTTCGAAGAAATCACTGAAGGAGCAACGGGCGGCGCGGGCGGCGTGGCCCCCTCCACGCCCGCCGAAGCCCCCCGCCTTGCCGCCGCGCCGGCGGAAGCCTTGGACACGGTGCAAGAAGTGGGAGATGCTCTGGGTGTCGGGGGCTTGGTGGATGGACTCGGGCTCGCTGGGGGTCCAGCAGCGGGGCGGCGAGCAGCGTCCTGAGCACTGGCTCTGCCGGTTGAGGAAGGCCAGCTTGGCCAGCACATCCGAGTAGTCGGCCTTGCTGTCATTGGTGTCGGCAATGTAGGAGGGCTGGGGCGAGGCCAGCTTCTGCTTCCTCCTCCTCCTCTTCTTCACCTCCGGGACGGGCTCCTTGGGCTTGGCTTGGCCCAGCAGCAGGTTCTTGGGAGGCCTGCCCCGCTTACGCTTCAGAATGATGGGCATCTCGCCGGGGGGGAAGACCACCACCACGTTGCGCCCGTTGTTCTTCATCTTGAGAAGCGGCGTGGGCTCCATGGAGCTGCTGGCCGCCAGCTCCTTGCCCTCCAGGTTCAGGTTGCTGCTGAGTGACGACACCTTGTAGGTGGTCTTGTTCCTCCTCCCCAAGGACACGGGGATCTTGGCCATCTTCACCACCATCTTCCTCACCCCCCGGCACTTGCTCTTCTTCCCCGTTGTGGGGGCCTTGGGCACCTCATCGGGGTCCAGGGTGGCGGGGGTTGGCGGCGGGGGGGCCAGCAGCGGGGCACCAGGCTCCTCAGGCCCCGGGGGCACCTCGGCGGGCAGGGCGAGGGGCGACAAGACGCAGCTCTCAGGGGTGATGTCCGCCCGGCGCCCTCGCCCTGCCCTCCTCCGGCGGCACAGCATCTTTGGCTTGTCTGTCCGGCGCAGGGCGTACTTGCGGTGGTCCTCGCCGCACCGCCCGGCTCCCCGGCCCCCGCAGGGGCCCCGCTTCACCACGCTGCCCAGGGGACACCCCCCTAGCCGGGGCTGCAGCCCATGGGGCCGCAGCGGGTCCCCGGCGCCCGGCTGTGCCTCCAGCAGCTCCGCCACGGGCCCCAGCGGCTGCGCCTCCAGCAGCGAGGGCTCGGCGGGCAGCAGCGGGGCCCGCGCATCCAGCAGCGGCGGCTCCAGGGCCCCCGGCAGCGGCTCCAGCGTCTGCAGCCCCAGCGGCTCCGCCAGCGGCTCCAGCGACTGCAGCTCCAGCGACTCGGAGAGGGGCTCCAGCGACTGCAGCTCCAGCGACTCGGAGAGCGGCTCCAGCGACTGCAACCCCAACGGCTCCAGGTTTTGCAGCTCCAGCGACTCCGGCAGCGGCTCCAAGCTCTGCGAATCGAGCAGCTGGGGCTGCGACTCCAGGGACTGGGAATCCAGCAGCCGGGACTGGGAGTCCAGCTCTTGTGCTGGCAGCAACTGGGGCTGCGGCTCCATCGCCTGCGACTCCAGCAGCTGCGTCCCCGGGCACGCCAGGGAGGCCAGTTCGTTCAGGATGTCCGCCTCGGCCAGGTCCGAGTAATCACCGGCGTCAGGCTGGGAGCAACCGGCTTCCTCCGCCGGCGCTTTAGAGGCCCCCCCCACGCCCACGCTGTGGCCGGGGGGCTGCGGGGCGCTCCCCCCACCGCCATCGGCTTCTCCATCACGGGCCGGGGGCCGGGGATGCCGCGGCGGCTCGGTTTTGCAAAGCACCCCCCGTTCCTCAGGGCTGCGGATGCTGTTGGCCAGGGAGGGCGAGGAGAAGAAGCTGTACTGGAGGTCACGGTCGGCGGGCAGGAGGCGGCTGTCCTCGTGGCCACCGCCGCCGCCGCGGAGGCTGCCGCAGTCCAGGTGCACGCCGCTGCTCTTGAGGTCCTCGGAGAGGCGGTTGAGGTCCTTCATGATGTCGATGAGCTGCACCACAGGGTGGAGGTTGATGTGCCCGTTGCCGCACTTGCTCCGGAGCAAGGTGAGGATGCTGTCGATGTTGCAGCGGCCCGAGGCCAGCGTCGCGTTGGGGAAGGTTTTGGGTGCCCGATCGCGGGTGGCTGCTTCCTCCGCGCTGCCCCCCAGGATCCGGGGCTCGCCGGCACAGCCCAGCAAGTCCTCCGCCGCCTTGGTGCCCCCGTGCACGCTCTGGCACCGGTCGGCTGGGTCGCCGTGCAGCAGCGAGCCTGCCTGGTGCTCCCGGCCGAGCGCAGGGCACGAGCCCTCAGGGAAGCTCAGCACGCTGCAGGATAAGGCCTTTTCCGCCGGGCAGGCCGGGGGCCGCTGCACCGGGTGCCCCGGCGGGTAGAACTTGGGCTCTCGGACGTAGTCGGGCGAGCCACGCACAACGCTGGTTGTTACCACTGGGCCCGGGGGCTTCACGCGCATCCTGACCTCCTCCTCCCCCGCGTGCCGCTTGGCCGAGCAGTTGCTGACATGGGGGTCGGGGAAGGTGAGACCGGGACCTGCTGGGGCAGAGAGGGGGACAATGAGGCTCGGAGGGCACCACCGGCCGAAAACAGCCATCAGCACCCGCTCCACCCCTGCTGCCTGCATTCGCCCGCCCGGCTCATCCCTGTCCCATCACTGGCGAGGACCCGGCTGGCACCTGGGATCCTGCCCCTGCCACCCCCAGCCTCCTCCCCTGCCCACCGCAGCGCTGGGGAAATGGGGTCCAGCCCTCTCCCCTGCTCGGGGGGGGCTGGACGCCCTCCCCACACCAGGACCACCCATGCCAGCCCCCTGCAGAGCCACTTCCAAGGGGAAGCGGGGTGCCTGGTGCCCGGGGGTGGGGGGGTCTGGGCTGCCCCATCCCCTTGCGTGGGGCAGGGCTGGGGGGCGCGGGGGTGTCGTGGGGTGGGGGCTGGGACTTACCCTCGGCTTTGCTGCTGCTCCTGCTGTTGCACTTGAGCTCTCTGCAAAGGAAGGGGTGCGGAGGGTTAGCCCCCAGCCTGGGGGGGGGGCGGGGGGGGGGACACGGACCTGGGTGCCCACTGCGCCCAGGGCTTCTCCGCAGCGCCAGTCCCTGCGGGGGACATACCAGGGGCCGGTCCTCCCGAGCGCCCACAGCCGAGGGGGCAGCGCCCGCCCATCACCCTGGCGTCGGGGCTGCCAGCGGGGCGGGGCCGGGGGAAGGGGAGGGGGGGGAGGCTGCCTCCGATCTGGGGGACAGAGGGGACAGGTTTACCCCCCACCCTCCCCCCCACCCCCCCCAAACCCCTCCCGGGGGCCGGGGCGCCGGGGGGGGGGTTGGGGTGGGGGGGCCGGGGGCGAGGCGGGGGCCCTGCGGCCGCGCTGCCGCTAGGTGTCCCCGGCGAGCCGCGCTCCCGCCGCCGCCCCGGCCCGGCCCCCGCCGCCCCCCCGCCGCCCCGCGCCCGGCCGGACAGACAGACAGACAGAGCGGGAGGGGGGTGTGTGCGGCGAGGGGTTCTTTGCCCGCGGAGGTGGCTCAGCATGTTCCGCCCCCCCCGCCCCGCCTCCGTGTGTCGTGTGTGTCCCGCGTCGTCCCCCCCCCCCCCCGGGGACACCCCCGCACGGCTGCTGCCCCCCGCCGAGGTGAAGCTGCCCGGTGCCAGCGCCCCCGGGGACCCCCTGCATCGCGCCTGCCTCAGTTTCCCCCCGCCAGCAACGGGGGGGTGTGCACAGGCACCCGCGGGGGGGGGGTAGGGGTGCCCGGCACGGGGCCCATGCACCCACTGCACAGCCCACCCTGCACCCCACGCGGGGCTGCAGGCACTCCCCTTCCCCCCCCTCCCCCAAGCCAAGGGCTTTGCAAAGCTGCGGAGCTCCCCCCACCCTCCCTTTGCAGCCCCCCCCCCCTCCCGCCAAGGCAGGGATGGGCAGAGCAGAGGCAGCCAGATTTGCTTCCACCCCCCCCTCCCGGTGCAGCCCCCGCTCCCCGTTCCCGGGGCGAGGGCCCCCCCGGGGTACCTGGGCCGTGGGTGCTTGCAGTGCAGGTTCACTTTGAAGCTCCTGCCGTCGCCCTCGCTGCAGGGCTGGCGGGGGCCCTGGGTGCGCGGGAACCACTCGGCTGGCGGGCTGGCACCGTTCTCCAGTGCGATGGGCTGGCAGGCGACCGAGCTCCCATCTGCTCGAGCAAGCACAGAGACCCCCGTGTGTCAGCCCGGCGGCCCCCTCCCCAGGGAGCACCCCCTGCCCCGGGCTGACGTGGGTGCCCGCAGGGCTGGGCGCGCTGCGTGCCCCCCGTTCACGCCTCCCCCTCGAAGCCACAGCCCACGGGGACACCCGGGGACCCGCTCTGCCCCACAGGATGGGGCCCACCATGGGACGCCCTGGCATGGGGTGGCATTTTGGGGGCAGGACTCCCCTTTCCTCCCCGCTGTGGCCATGTCTTGAGGCGGGGGCTGCCCATCTGAGGCAGGGCACCTCCCTGCCAGGCTGCGGGTGCGTGTGTGCACCCCTACGCGTGTCCACGTCCACAGGGGCGTGCGTGTTGCACACGCGTGTGCATGCGGGGGCTTCTGCTCCCCCGTGTGACACCGGCATGCTGGGGGTCCCAGGCACCCACCCATCCGGCCCAGGGGGTGCACGGCGCAGCCCCCCAACCCGGCGCACTCCCCCCATGCCTGCGTGTCCGCCTGTTTCCCCCCCCCCAGCCCAGAGCTGCGTGTGAATCCCTGCCTGTTGGCTCCCTCCCCCAGCACACACCCGCAGACACACACACGCAGCCGCTCGGCGTGATCCAGGCTCTTCCCGGTGTCTGGATTAGCGTGACAACTTATCAACAAGGCAGGGAAAGAGAATTCAAACCTGTCAGTCCATCCGCATCCCCCCCCCCCCCCCCGCCCCGCTCCCCATCTCCCCGCCAGCCTTCGGGCGCAGCGCTGGCATGGTGGAGATGCGGGCACCTCTCCGGCAAACGCCGCCCGTGTTGCCTCCACGGTGTAAAGTTACACCAAGGGCAATGTGGAGCAGGAAAATATGTGCTAGCAAGACCGGTCTAGGCTCTGATGAAGCTGCTAATGTGCCCGGAGAGCTGTTGGAGGGGAGGCAGGCAGGAAGGAAGCAAGCGGGAGGTTTTCCAGAACAGCCGCTGGGAGCCGGTCCCTGCCGCACACGCTGCGCACGGCTCGACGGGGAGGACCGGGGCGGTGTGGGGCGCGGGGCGCAGTCCCCCCATCTCTGCACCGGCGTCCCCCCTCGTGTGCTTGCGGCGCGCAGGGCCGGGGATGTATCGGCAAACCCTGCGGGATGCCCATGGGTTCTCCAAGGGGGTGCGTGGCACCCACCGGCACGCACCCATGGGTGCCAGAGGCGCTGGGCACGTCCCCCCTGCCCGTCCAGCCCGCTCTTACCCCACACCGGCCGGCGTCGGGCTCCTGCCCTCGGCCCCGCTGCCACTCCCGGCGGGGCCACGTGCCTGGTGACAAGGCGGGGGATGCTCCCTGCGTCGTGCCAGCCGATCCTCCTGCACCCCAGCCCAGCCACCCCCCACGGTGGGGACCACCTGCGCCCCCCATCCCGCTCCCGCCGTGGGGACGGGCAGCACCCGCCGTCCCCACGCCACCACCCACCCAGACCACGGGGCCGTGGGACTGGAGCCTGGCCCCGGGCGGTGGGGAGGGGGCTGCGGGGGGCGCGGGGGGCGCCGGGATGCTCGCCACGCCACCGCGCTCACTTTCACCTCCCTGCTCAGCCCCAGGCAGCCACCACATGTTTCGCATTAGGGCTCTCCGGACTTCGCCATTCCTGGCTTGCTCGCCAGGGGTAGGGCCTTTTTCCTTCTTTTTTTTTTTTTTTTTTCTTTTTTTCCCCTTTTTTTTTCCTTTTAATTTTTTTTTTTTTTTTTCCTTCTCCTCGCTGGTTACAAAACACCAGCCGAGACCACACAAGCGAGGAGGGATGGAGGGAACGAAGCAAGAGGGAGAGATAGATGGGCGCCGCGGGTGGGGGAGAGGCTGCGAGGCCGGGTGCTGCGGCGGGGCCGGGGGGGGGGGGGGGGGGGGGGGGGGGGGGGGGGGGGCGGGGGCCCCGGGCGGGGGGGGAAGTGGGCGAGATTGCAGTCACCTCCGCTTCCCACCTCCTGACCCCGCAGCCCTGCAAAGATAACAGCCCCCGAAGACTGCTGACTCGCCTCGCAGAAATCCAATATCCTCGCCTGGTGAACTAATCGACTACCTGGGCTCGCCACCTCCCCTGCCCTGGCTTAATCCTGCTGCTGCAAAGCTTTAATTAGTTTAACGGTTTCAGGCTTGACGGAGGCTGGCGGCGAGCAGCGTGGCCTCCCCCCTAAACCCCAACAGGCTCTCCAGGGGCTCCCCGCTTGGGTGGCAGGGGTGCTGCGGGGCGGGAGAGGTGGCACCATGAGAGCATGGGGGGCTGTGTCCCCCTCCCCAGGTCCCCTGAGGCTGCTGGCGCTGGTGGGGGTGGGGGGGCCATGGAAGGGCTCGCTTGGCACCGGCGTGGCAGCAGCTTGCGGCGGAGGGACGGCCCCGCAGGACACGGACGTGGTTTGGTGCCCGGCTCCGAGGCCACCCAGACGTCAGGGTGGGGCCGGAGATGCCACCGGGAGACAGGCAGGCGGCAGGGACCCAGCCGCCACACAGATGGGGACACGCCGGCCCGACGCCTCCCGCCCCGCCAAGGCACGGTGCCGAGCTGCCTGCGGCAGTAGGGATGGGGATGGGGGGTCCTCCCCATCACCCCGCCACCTCCCAGGTCCCTGGGCACCGGTGGGGCACCGGGAGGGGTCAGGGTAGCGTGGGGGTCCCTGGGCACCCCGTCACACGTGTTCTGTGTGCACAGCTGTCCCTTGGGTGTGCACGCACACATCTGTGGCACTGCAGAGGTGCCCCCCCCCCCCGCCTTGCACAAGCCTGGGGACACTGTGGCGGTGCCTTGCACGCTCACACCCACACGGCCGGGGCATGGCGGAGATTTTGGACCCTTGCACGCGCACGTCGGGGGGCACAGCGGAGGTGCAGCTCCCTCGCACGCACGCACACCCGCCTGGGGCACCGGGGAGGTGCCTCCCTTGTGCCCCCCCCTTCCCTGCTGCTGTCCCCTCCACACCCCGTCCCTCGCACGTTCCCACCCCCCCCTTGCTCGCTGACACGCACCCACCCCATGAGTCCCCCCCGAGCTTGGCCCGCGCCTGCTGACACCAATGGAAAATCCCCTCCAGTGACAGCTTCCTGGCAGGCGCTTTCCGAGGGTTTCCGTGTTCCCCAGCCAGCCCCCCCCCCCGGCCACCTCCTCCCTGCGCCGCACCGGGGGGTCGGGCAGGCAGGAGGAACACCCCAACCCCCCACTTTCGCCCCCACCACTCCAACCTCCGCATCCCCCTTGCCTCGGCATCGCAGCCCCCACCCCAAAGCACACGGGACCTGCTCCCTCCTCTTCCTCCCCACACCTCATCACCCTCCCCGCACCCCACCCACCGGGCATCCCCTGCCCCCACCCTGCCCGCCTCCAGAATGGGAGCACCCGTCAGCACCAGGGGTGCTTTGGGATCCCACCTAGAAACCCTCCTGGGGCACCCACCCGCTTTGGGGACCCCAAACCGGCGCACAGCTTGGGAGCAGGGCAGGAGCAGGTCCAGAGGGGTGGGCACAGATGGGTGCTGGGGTGCAGGGTGCTTGCAGGCAGGGGCGCGGGGTGCTTGCAGGCAGCCCTGACCCCTCCTTCGGTTGTCACCCCACTCCTGCCGCGGTTCGAACCCATCCATCGTCACGTCCCCCTGCCGCCCTGCCCTCTCTGCCGCGCTGGTAATTAGGAGATGAAGCAGATGGTGCCTGGGTTTCATCTTAGGTAACAGGTCCAGCCAACACTGCTTGGCCGCTGGTTCCCTTCGTGGGGCTGTTGGTCACCAGCGCAGAGGTTTTTTGGGGTCCCCCCCCAAGGAGGGAGCTGGTGGAGGAACACGTCCCCCCAACACGGGATGCCGTGCTGCTGTGGGAGGAGGTTGTGCTGCCAAGAAGGGCTTGGTCGGTGGTGTGGGGCAAACACACCTGGGAGACGTGGCCCTGAGGGAGAGCTGGGTCTGGCAGCCACCTTCCCGGGCACCCCGGGGTGCCACGGCCCTGGGGCAGGCTCAGGCACCCACCCTGGCACTGGGGAGGGAGTCTGGGACCACTGGGCTGTAAGCAGGGGGTGCCTGCAGGTCTTGGCATCCCCCCAACCACCCAGCGCTGCAGCAAGGCGGCGGGGTGGGCAACTCATTGCTGAAACAACCCCGAAATCCCAGCTGGCCCTGGAAGTGGGGACCCTGGGGACACCGATCCCCCGACCCACGCTGCTGGGGATGATGCTGAGTCGGGGGACACAGCCCTTCTCTGGGGCCTGGCCCAGGGGTCTCCTGCAGCACAGTCCCCAGCCTGGCTGGTGGCATCCTCCAGGCCTGGTGGTCCCGGAGCTGGCAGGACCCTTGAGGCGTTCAGCCCTGTAACGTGTCATGGTACCATCAAGGTCGGTGGGGGGGACGCCTGCTCAGCCCCCTATTCCCATTGTTGCAAGAAACCATCTTCCCCTGCAACAACCATCTCCCCCCAACAGCCATGTCCCCCCAACAACCATCTCCCCCCCAACAACGATCTCCCCCCAACAACCATCTCTGCCCAACAACCATCTTCCCCTCAACAATCATCTCCCCCATAACAACCATCTCCCCCCAACAACCATCTCCCCCCAACAACCATCTCCCCCCAACAACCACCTCCCCTCAACAACCACCTCCGCCCAACAACCATCTCCCCCCAACAACCATCTCCCCCCAACAACCACCTCCCCTCAACAACCATCTCCCCCCAACAATTATCTCCTCCTCAGCAACCATCTCCCCCCAACAACCATCTCCCCCCAACAACAACCTCCCCTCAACAACCATCTCCCCCCAACAACCACCTCCCCTCAACAACCATCTCCCCACAACAACCATCTCCCCTCAACAACCATTTCCCCCTGCAGGAAACCATTTCCCCGTACAAGGACCCTCTTCCCCCACGTCACCGGCCCGGGTGGGCGCAGCCGCCCGGGGACACGGCTGCGGGGGCCATGCTCCCCTCCATCCCCAGCGGCATCATCCAGCGTGGATGCAGCCCCCTCTCCCACCCTGAACCCCTTGGCCCCAGAGGGGTCTGACCCCCCCTCCCTGGCTCAGGGGGGTGGGCAGGAGGCGGTGGTGGGGCCAGGCGGCGAAACCGCTCGACAGATGGACTGCAGAGACGGTGGCACCTCGGCCGGCTGGAGCCCAGAGCCGCAGTTCAGAGCTAGCAGGGAAACGGGCTAAATTTAGCTGCTTTCCTCGGTGCCAGCTTTGTTCCCCCGCCCCGTCGAGCCGGCGCGGGAGGCGAGCAGCCGGCCTGGCCCCCTCCTCTGCCCTCTCCCTGCTGGGGAGGGGGACAGGGGACACCCCAGCACCCATCCCTCGGAGTGCCAGCTTGGGGTGTCAGGGGCTCCTCGGGTGCTGTGTATTTTTGCAGACCCATTTCCCCACCACGGCTGTTCCTGGTGGTGCCGGGGGGTGTTTTACCCCAACGTGGCGAGCGTGCCCCAGGGCTCCCCCCTCCCCCCCAAAATGTGGCAGCAGGCCTGAGGCTGCGCAAACGGCCACGGCCCCCCTCTCCGGGCTCCCTGTTATAGCCACAGCATGAGTCACAGCCCCGGTGTGTCCCTGCCCAGCGCCGGCCACGCCGGGTCATGTAACACCCGCAGCCGCGCCGGCGCGGAGGGGGGCTCCGTCCCCTGCCCACGCCACCCTCTCCCGCAGCCCGTGGCACGCAGGGTGACTCCACAGCCCCTCAACACCCTGCTGGGAGACCCCCGGGGTGGTGGTGGGGGGGGCAGAGGCGATGCTCAGCCCCATCCCTGTCCCCGTCCCCAGCCGGCTGCGAGGCCGCGGTGCGCTGCGGGTTAACGCCAAGCGGGGCCGGGATCCTGCGAGGCCAGTAACATTTGGAAGGCGCCAGATGGACGCGTGCCCATGCCGAAGGCTCGCTCGGCACAGCCATGCTCCCCCGGCGCTGGGGCTGGGGGGCTGCCCAGGGCAGCAAAGGGGCACCCGCAGGGATGTGGGGATGCTGAGCATGTGCCCGCCGGGGGCCTGGGCCACCCAGCACCCACGCACACCCCCCCCTACGCCGGCCACCACCGCCACCCCCTTCGCTTGCAACCCCTCCGCAGGCAATGGCGGCAGCACGGGGGCCAGGTGCACCGGGCGAGCGCAAGGCATCACCGCTGCACCCCTTCGGTGCTGACACCGCGCCGGGGCGGCCAGGTGGGGTCCAGGGGGGGGTCTGGGAAGGGGGAAAGCAGCCAGTTGCCTCCCTTGGCCAATTTTAGAAACTGGCTAGACAAGAAAAGCAGAATGGGCCGGGCAGGATTTACGGCCGGGCTGGTGTCAGGGTGGTTTTTTTTCTTTTTCTTTTTCTTTTTTTCTTTTTTTTTTTTTTTTTTTTTTTTTTTGTGGGAGGCACACATGAGTTGAGCGGAAACTCCTGGCTGCGGATCCTGTTTCCTGGGAGATGCGGCGTGGTGCGGGGCCGGCTGGGGCCGAGCTGGGGTGTGGGAGCCACTGGGGACGATGCCAGCGCCGGCGTGCTGGGGCAGGGGAGCGGGGAAGGGGGGGCAGCCCCACGGAGTGGGGCTGCCCCCCCTTCCCCGCTCCCCTGCCCCGGCACGCCGGCAGCCTGGCACCCCGCAAGCATGGAGGGGATGCACCCACCAACAGGTACGGGTGCCAGCATGTGCGGGGGCTGCAGGTGCACGAGGAGGGTGCACAGGAACACCCACGGGGTTAGGTTTAGGGTCAGGGTTAGGGTTAGGGGGGGTAAGGACCGTGCACACGGGGGTGCACCCACGCAGGCGAGCACGGGGCCGGGTGGCACGCACGGGTCCAGGAACCGGCGTGCACGCAGGTGGGTGCAGAGGTGGGGGGGGGCACGCAGGTACAACGCACGCATGGGTGTGCAACAGCCACCCCCCACGCAGGATCACACCCGCTCGGGGGTACAATGTGCCGACGTGCCCCTGCACCCTCCCGGCCACGTGGCAGCCAGGGCACCCATGGGTTCCCGCAGTGCAGGGACCCCTCAGGTCCCTGAAATAGCCAGGCCAGCACCTCAGACCCCCCCACCCCATACCCCGCCAGCGGCAGAAGCAGGAGGCCACTGACAGCTTGTGCCAGGGGGGGCGTGCTGGGTTTTGCCCCGATCGGAGCGGGCGACCCCAAAACACCTTTCAGAGGCCGTGGTGGTCCCCAAAAAGCCGGAGCTGCAAGGAAGGTGCGAGAGCAGGGAAAGCACCCGGGGTCTGGCAGTGATATGCTGGCACGGCTCCGCATGGGGAAACTGAGGCAGGGAGCAGGGCGGGCTGTGCCCAGGGTGCGGATGGAAACTGGGAGCTGCAGCCAACTCTCCCGGAGGACCCATGCGCCCCACATCCCCCCAGCCCCAAGCTCCGCTCCCACCCAGCTTCCCTCCCAGCTCCAGTTACAGCCATGGCTGCGGCACGGCGTGTCCCGGGGGGCCAGGGGATCAGGGCACCCAGCTCTCCCTGCACCCAGCCATGACCCACACTGGCATCACCGATCCGGTCACATAGGAGCCTCAGAGCACACACACCTATAGCTACGCCTATTTTTTTTTTTTTTTCTTCCCCCCCACCTCACCGGGGAGCTTTCCATTAAAATTGGAAGAACGCAACTTGCCGGCAGAGCCCCGGCGCGGATCGTACACAGCCTGTCACTCACACATCACTTTGTAGATGCCCATAAATTGCTTCATTACCTCTTCTAATTGAGGAGAACGCAGCTGCTGTGGGGCGGTGACAGAGCGCCTTCCCTTTGAAGGATGCCTCGCTCTCCAAAGACGGGTCCGGCAGAGCCGCAGAGCCCCACCAACATCCCAATAATAATAATAATAATAAACAATAATAATAATAATAATGGTAGTAGTAGTAGTAGTAATAATAACGATAATAACAGTATCCAAGCAAAATCCCTCGGCAAAGGGCAGCGGGGCTCACGTGCGCCGGGGCCCGCTTGCGGGCGGGGGGCGAGGTGATTGGCAGGCCCTGCGCCGGTGGGGAAACTGAGGCACGAGGGAGGCGGCACCGTGCACCGGGAGAGAGAGGGGATGCAAACCCCTGCGTTGCACCGGGACCCTGGGGGGGACCATGGTGGGGACAGGGTTTAGGGACAACCCCGTGCTTGCTGGGGGGGCATGGAGGATGGAGCATCTCCCTGGCCCGTGGCGGGGATTTTTGGGGCGAGAGGGGCCGGCAGGGCACGGAGCTGCCAAAACTCCCCGGGGAACTTCCCACCCCACTCAGGGGCTGCGTCCTCCCAGCTTCGCCAGCACGACACCAGGGGTGCCTGCCACCCTCCCGTGTCCCCGTCCCCCTGCGCCCCGTCCCCGCGCGGGCCCCCCGGCTTTGTCTGGCAGGCGGCGAGCGGCTGCGGCTGGGCTCGGTCCCCTTGCAGGATACTGCAGAAGGATTTACTGTATTGCAGCTTGTGCTGGCTGCAGCCCAGCGCACAATAGATTAGCTGTAGCCCAGGGCAGCACGTTGCGGGGGAAGGAAGGTGGGATTCATTCGGATGCAGATTGCAGGGCATTTGCTGCAGTATACTGCAGGATCCGGCCACTCTCTCCAGCTCCCCCGCGCCCCCCCCATCATCCCACCCCAGCCCTCCCAGAGGGCTTCGAGGGGCTCCTGCGTCCCCTCCCCGTCCCCGCGCTGTCACCCCTGCCAAATTTTATGGCACGGATGTTTGCTATGGCTGCGGATGCCCACGCGGGCTGGGGGACGCCCCGCTTGGCCCCTTGTCCCCATGCCAGGGAGTCCGGAGGGGCTGCGGTCCCCGACGGTGCCCGGGTGCTGTTTGGGGATGCTGGGCCCCCCCCCTTGCCAGGCGCGACGGCACAAAGCTGGTGCAGGGAGGAAGCCGGGGACTGCAAGCAGCACTAATTGATCGCGATTAATTCAGCTCCTACCTCCCCGGGTGGCAGGGAAAGATGCTGAGACACAAACCCAGCCCACAGAGCTCCCCAAACAGGCTCCGCTCTCCCCCGCGCCCATCCCTTCCCCCAGTGCGGGCACCCAGGCTTGGGGGACCCACGCTGCCCATCCCCGGGGATGCGGGGGGCTCTGGTGGGTGCCCAGCTCCTGCTGCTGCCCCAGAGGTGTTGGGTGCCCACAGGCACACGGTTTGGGGATGGGTCCTTGGGGATGGACCCACCTCCCTGGGGTGCTTTTGGCTGGTGGTGGTGGGGGGGGGGTCCCGCCGGTGCCCCACACCTCTCCCCACCCCTCCAGGATGGTGGCACGCCGGCAGATGATGCTCGGGCAACGGTGCAGGGGAGAGCAGAGGTGCCAGGGGTCACCGATGGCCTCGTGGTGACACCGTGGCACCTTTGGCAGCGTCATCGGCTCTGTGGGTGCAAAGCAGGGGACCCGGGAGTGTTGCTGCCATCTCCTCCAGCACCCAGCCTCCACCCCGGTGGGATGGTGGGCACCGGCGGGCAATGGGTGCCGTGGGCAGCGGGCGCCGCAGGCGGGAGGGGGACCCCGGTGGCCGTCTGGATTTCCAGGGGAGTTTGGAGCCTGCGGATTCAGGCTCCATAATCCTACGTGGGATGCAGTTTCCACAGCAACAGCGGGTCAGAGGGCAGCGAGGGGAGCTGGCTGCTCCGCTTGGGATTGCAATCATGCCACCGCTGCCGAAAAGCCGCCGGGGCGAGGTGCCGGGGCGAGGTGCCGGGGCGAGGTGCCGGGCTGGACGGCGAGGCCGCGGTGGCGAAGTCAGGCGGCGGTGCGGGGGCCGCGCGGGGCGCGGGGGCGGCCAGGCTGGTGCTGCCGGGGAGGCGGCGAGCGGCTCAGTGTGGCGTTGTCAGCAAAGATGTCACTAATTGTCTGCAGGAGCAGCAAACTCTCGTTAACCCTTGGGCAGCCGGCGGCGGGCGCGCTGCCGAGGCCAGGGGCACCCAGGAACCTGCCGGCGAGCCCCCCTGGGTCAGCCCCACCTCGGCCACCGCCCCACTTGCATGGCCCTGGGCAAGCCACCGCGCTGCTCCGGCACCCACCTTCCCCCAGTGGGGCTACTGGGATCCCAGCGCATCCCAGTCGGTGACCACGGCCAGCGGCATGATGCTGGGCAGCCCTTCTTCGTGCCCCACGGGCTCTGGCTTTGCCCACCCTGTGATAGCATTTGGCCAAGCAGGAGCACGGAGGCAAACGCTGGCAGCGCCAGGGCCACCAGGACGGGGCCACCTCCATCCCCCGTCACCTCCATCCCCGGGCCACCGTCCCCGCAGGCACACAGCGGGGTGCGGGTGCAGGGGGCCACAGCACCCATGCCATGGCCACCACCCAACCCGTGCCGTGCTCCGCACCTCGCCACAGCTCTGTCCCCAGGGGAAAAGGGCACGTGGCCCCGCGGTGACGCTTGGGGACGAGGCACGAGCACCCACCCTGCCCCAGGAGGGTTTTGCTGTGGCTGGCGGAGGTGTAAGCGCCAAGGCAGAGGCAGAAATGGCTTTTCCACCTCCTGGCCAGCTCCTTTACCTGGGAGCGCTGCCGGGAAGCGCTGACGTCGGCAGGAGCGGGTGGGGATGGCGGGGGGAGGCCAGAGCCGGGGCAGCCGGAGCAGGGTCAGCAGAAAGCCTCCGGCTCCGCTCACCCCTGCCAGCCGCCCCGCAGACCTTTTGTTCCCATTCAGCACCTTTCCCCGCTCCCGCTGCCTCGCCAGGGGGGTCAGGGCAGGGTCCCCCCACCCGGTACCATGGGTTTCGGGGAGCAGATGCCTCCTGGGCGAGGCTGGAGGTGCCCAGCGTGGCTCATAGCATGGGGGACCCCTGCGGTGGTGGGGAGGTGGCCACGTCCTGCCCCAAGGTGGGGTGACCAGGGGGAGGTGGCGGCTGCTCCGCATGGGGGATCTGAACCCGAACCCAAAAATCTGACCCCCCCATCCCACCCCGATAGCAATGGGATGCAGTGGAGGAAGGGGATGAGGGGAGGAAGGCAGCAGGGCTCCCCACCACCACGACCCTGAGCATCACCCAGGTCCCCAACTGCCCCAATGCATGCCCCCCCCCCGCTGAGGGGACAGATCCTCCACTGTGCTGGGGAATGGGTACAAAACCAGTGCTCCCAGTTCAGCCAGCCACCGGGACTGGGAGGACACAGAGCACAGCCCACTGCCCCCACCTCTGGCATCCCAGCAGCACGGTGGGGACACCGAACCACCACCCCCAGCAAAGCCCCCCCCCCCCCCCCCAGGGTGACAGCACCCGGAACCCCAGGAGAGCCATGGTGGGTGCAGCTCTCCCGTCCCCCCCACAGCCGCTGCCAGTGCCCGGGGAGGAGCCGGGGCTGGGCAGGTCTGTACAAGGCCAGGGACTCTCCCAGCCTCCAAGGACTTTCGGCTGGGATTTCCTGAGCGGGACGCAGGTTTGCGGATGTCGCAACGCTCCGTGATTTCTGCTCCGCCAGCGACTCAGACCCACGCCTGCGGCCGGTGGCCTCCTGGGCACCCATCGGCGAGAAGCCCCATGGGTTGCGCCCGTGGCCACCGAGCTTCCTCCCTTTGCCAAACTCCTGGCCTGGCAAGCACCAGCCTTGAGCCGGCTGCTGGGGCCCTTGCAGAGCACCCAGGATAGCAATGTCAGACAGGGCTGTGGCAGCAACACCCTGCCCAGTATGGCTTACTGGTCATACTGGGCAACCTGCAGCTGGCATTGGCCCTAAGCAGCTCCTGTTTCAACACTGCCTGGGGACCTCCTGTCCCCCCAGCATCCCACCATGCACCCTCCAGCTGGGGTGCAAACCCATCCTTGGGTGCAAACTCATCCCTGGGCGCAACCCCATCCCTGTGCACAAACCCATCCCTGGGTGCAAACTCATCCCTGGGTGCAAACCCAGACCCAGGTGCAAATGCACCCCATTACAGCCAAGCCCCGGCACCCTTCTCCTTCCCCAGCTGCCCCAGTCCAGCCCAGTGCCACCCTGTCCCTCCAGGAGGTGCCGCAGGTCCCCGCGCTGCCAGCCTCGCCCTCCGGATACAGCAGACAGGTCTCTTCCCCCCAGGCTCCCTTGCTCGGCGTCTGGCTGAGCTAAGCGTATTTAGCGCTTTTAATTGTTCTTAATAAATCAATCCCGCCAGCCCCTTAAATCATTTTTGTGGCTTCCCTCTCAGCCGTCCCCGCGGCCGTGCTGGTGTGGAGCCTGCTGTCTGCAGTGCTGCTGGAGGGGGGGGGGGGCTGGCCAGTGTGTGGGGGCCAGGATGCACCCTGCCCACCCCAGCACCCACCTCACTGCTCCTCACCCATGGGTGCAGCCCAGGGGCGGCTGCGAGGCCCCAGCAAGCAGAGCACCCACCCAGGAGCTGGGGGACGGGGTGCTCTGCCTGCCTGGTGGGTGCCTGTGCCTCAGTTTCCCTCCCTGCATCGGCTGCTTTAAGGATGCCTCTCTCCCTGCTCTGTGGGTCCGGTCACCCCGACTTCGCTGTTTTGGGGGACACTGAGGGAGCACAGGTCCCTTTTCTTGCTGTGGCTATGGGCTGGCTCCGCACCAGATGCCCTGCAGGGCTGGATGGGAGCAGCACCCTGTCGGCATTCTGCCCGTGCACCGCATGCCTCAGTTTCCCCAGTAACAGCCCCCGTAGGATAGCCCCCCAGCCCTGGCTCTCAGGCAGTGGTGCCGGGGCTGGGCAGGGGCTGTGGGGGGGGAATGCGGTGCTGCAGGGACCCTCGCTGAAGCTGAGCCCGTGCCCACAGCTGGTGACAGCAGAGGCCACCGACATAGCACTCCTGTCCCGAGCCAGCGACGCCTGCCTCCCACCCTGAGCCCCCTCAGTGCCACCCCCTGCCCATGCCATGGCAGCACCCAGCGCAGCCCCCCTGACGGCGCAGGCTGGGACCAGCCCCGGGCAGGATCAGCACAGCCCCCCCCACCTCTGGGTGACCTCCCGGGGACCAGCCCCAGGCAGGATCAGCGCAACACCCACCCCCCCCGATGAGTTCTGGGGACCAGCCCCGGGCGGGATCAGTGCAGCCCCCACCCACCTCTGGGTGACCTCCTGGGGACCAGTCCCGGGCAGGATCAGCGCAGCCCCCCCCCCCACCTCTGGGTGACTTCCCGGGGACCAGCCCCAGGCAGGATCAGTGCAACACACCCCCTGCCCCGGATGAGTTCTGGGGACCAGCTCCGGGTGGGATCAGTGCAGCTCCCCCCACCACCTCTGGGTGACCTCCTGGGGACCAGCCCCGGTCGGGATCAGTGCAGCCCCCCCAACACCTCTGGGTGACCTCCCGGGGCCTGGCGCAGCGCAGGGGCGACAGTGACACCCAGCCAGATGACAGCACTCCTATTTTTTGGGGGGGGGGGGGATGCACCGTGCCCCCACACCAACAACCCCGCAGCATCCCCCCAGCGCATCCCCTTCCATCCCACCGCCCAACCCCACGCCCCATCCATCAACCCCACCAAGCGGTCCAGCAGCCCCGCCGGCGTTTTTCATGGGAAGGGATGAACACCCCATACCCACGATGGGTGGCAGGGTGGGGAATAGATCACCCCAACAGCCTGTGCTGGTTTTGGGGCAAAAAACCAAGCCGGCAGGGCTTGGAGGGAGAGAGCTAACCTTGACACAGTTGCGGCAGTCCCTAATAGCAGGCGATACGCCTGTTCTTGGGGGACTGTTGCAGTTGCTAAGATACTGGCAGCCGTGTGAATGGAAATGGGTCAGTAAACCTGTGGAGAGATAGTGTGACACTGTAACCGGCACAGCTGTTGCAGCCTACATCGAAATCCCACCCTTTCAATATTTATCACTCTCCGCCTTCGGTTCTTTCCTCCCAGCGATTTGCCACGTTGGTTTTTCCCGGGGTTGGCGAAAGCACCCCCCGAAAGACTCGAACGCCGGGAGAGGCGGTGGGGATGGGAGCGGAGATGGGGTGGGAATGGTGAGTTGGTGGGAGACGGGGAGGGAAATTAAAGCCCCCCCGCTTTAGGGGGGTGTCCCGCCTGCTCCAGGAGCAGGATGGAGCCAGTTCTTGGAGAGATTTAACAGGAAACAGGCTATAATCCCCCTGGTAGGAAAGCGGGTTAAAAGGTCAATTTACTCCTGTCCCTCCTTTAGGCACTGTGGTGAAATTCCACGCTCGCAGGAGCCGCCGCGCAGGGTTGGGAGAGGCAGGAGCGGGCGGCCGTGGCCGGCCCCGGCTGTCCGTCCATCCGTCCCACCCACCCATGCTCCCCGGGGCCTTCCCGAGGTGTCCTGGGAGCATGCGGCTGGGAAGGTGTTCCCGTTGGAGCGCAAGCGAGTGGCATCCATGCGGCCCCAAGAGCGGGATCCATGCAGCCCCGAGAGTGGGATCCATGTGGCCTCGAGAGCAGCATCCATGCGGCCCCGAGAATGAGATTTGTGCAGCCCCGAGAGCAGCATCCATGCAGCCTGAGAGCAGCATCCTTGCAGCCACAAGAGTAGCATCCATGCAGCCTCAAGAGTGGAATCCATGTGGCCCCAAGAGCGGAATCCATGCAGCCCCAAGAGTGGCATCCACGCGGCCCCAAGAGCGGCATCCACGCGGCCCAAGAGCAGCATCCATGTGGCCCCAAGAGCAGCATCCATGCAGCCCCGAGAGCAGGATCCATGCAGCCCCGAGAGCAGCATCCATGCACCCCAGCGTCTCGCCCCGCATGGCTCGGCACACGCGTTGCACATGCACGTGCACCCACGAGGGGCCCGCACGCACACGCACGCCCCGTCCGCCCGCAGCACTGCCAGCGTGGGAATTCGGCTCTGCTGCCTGCCCCGGCGCTGGTGCAGGTGTAAACTAGCAAGGAGCACTGTATGTCCCCCCCAAATGACTCAGCATCCCCCTGCAGTGCTCCAGCACCCCCACCACAAATGCTAAAGCATCTCCCCAAATGCTCCAGCATCCCCCCCAATGCTCCAGTATCCCCCTCAATGCTCCAACATCCTCCCCAAATGCTCCAGTATCCCCCCCAATTGCTCCAACATCCCCTCCAAATGTTCCAGTATCCCCTCCAATGCTCCAACATCCCTTCCAAATGCTCCAGCATCCCCCCAAAATACTCCAGCATCCTCCCCAAAATACTCCAGCATCCTCCCCAAATGCTCCAGTATCCCCCTCAATGCTCCAACATCCTCCCCAAATGCTCCAGTATCCCCCCTGATGCTCCAGCATCCCCTCCAAATGCTCCAGTATCCCCCTCAATGCTCCAACATCCCTTCCAAATGCTCCAGCATCCCCCCCCAAATACTCCAGCATCCTCCCCAAATGCTCCAGTATCCCCCCCAATGCTCCAACATCCCTTCCAAATGCTCCAGCATCCCCCCAAAATACTCCAGCATCCTCCCCAAATGCTCCAGTATCCCCCCCAATGCTCCAACATCCCCCAAAATGCTCCAGCATCCCCCCAAATACTCCAGTATCCCCCACAATGCTCCAGCATCCCCCTAAACGCTCCAGCATCTCCCCACATACTCCAATGGGACCGAGGAGCCCCGCCTGGGCTCAGCTCCCCGCTGTTCGGGGTTGTCACAGCCTGACTGGGAGGGGATGAGTTGATACTGGGGAGCACTGGGAGCCAGGACACTGGTCCCCTGTCCCTGGCCAGGTGTGGGGCAGGAGGAGGGATGCCAGCAAGCAGTGTCCATCCCGGCACGGCTGCGGCGAGCTGGCTCTGGCCGGGACCCCGTTGGGGGGAGGAGGGTGAGAACATCTGGTCGCCGGGAAGAGGGACAGTCCAGGGAAACGTGCAGAGCTGCTGGAAGAGGCCCTCGCCACGGAGGCTGGGGTGGAGCGAGCCCCGGCATCCTCCTGCGCCGCAGCTGCGCCGGAGCTTGGCTGAGAGCAGAGGCACCCGGTGGGCGCAGGGGCACTGGCCCAGGTAGGGGCTCGCTGCGCCCCAGCACCTCCGCTGCGGCGAGGGGAAACTGAGGCATGGCGGAGTGAGATGATGCAAGTTGGGGTGGCGCGAGCTGTCAGTGCTGGGGTCACACCCCCCTGACTCCCAAGCACATCCCAGGTGGCTGGAGGAGCATCGGTGTGTGCGCCTGCGCCACGATTTATAGTCCGGGGGCCTTGCACCCCAGGGGCGAGCAGGGAGGGAAGAGGGAGGCTGCGGGGAGCGAGCGGCGAGGCGAGCTCTCCTCCTCCCCAAAGGCGCTCCCTGTCACCCCCCCGCAGGTGGCTGGAGCAGAACGGTTGATATGGAGACAGGGAAGCACAGACTGTCTGGGTAAGGTGACATTCGACAGATGCCAGGTTCAGACTCGCTCCAGCCAGTATCACCCCCCCCCCCCCGCCACCACCACCGCCTGCCTCCGGCCCCCGCAGCCAGGCAGCCCCCAAGCAAAGGCATGGGCAGGCAGGGAGGGGGGGGTCTGGGGTGGGCAGGGGGAGAGCAGAGCACCCTGCAATCTGCTGGTGGGGTTTTGCACAGTGAAATCCCACCCTGTCCCCCCCCATCCCAGGGGCAGGTACCGGCACCCTGCCTGTACCCTCCGGGCACGCTCCGGCCAAAGGGGCGGTGGAGGAGCGCGCCTGGATGCCATGGTGAAAGCGAAGATGCCACGTCCCCCTGTGGGCAGCCCACGGGATATTTACGCCAGGCACCCACCCAAAATGCTGGGGGACCCTGCCCTGTGCCAGGCAGGCAGGACCGGACTGGGGGAAGGAACCCCTCAACCCTTCATTGCGTAACTTTGCAGAGGGGCCAATTAGCAGCTGATGCCTAATGAGAAACACCCCACAGGCTTCACATCTCCTGCCCAGGCAGAGTGATACCAGGCACGGCCCAAGGTTTGAGAGCCAGGGGGGTGGAGGGGTCCCAGGGTGCCCAACCCCCCCCAATCCTGCACCCCAGCTGGCCCCCATCTCACCCCTTGCCCCCGCAGCGCTGGAGATCAAAGGGCTGCCGGCGGCTCAGCGAGCAGGGCCAGGAGGGATTCCTGGCACGCAATGGTCCGGGAGACACCCTGCTCCATGCCAGGCGGGGAGGGACGAGGGATGGGTACCCCCGAACCCCCGCCCTGCACCCGGATCAGAAGCTTGTGGTCTGCAATGAAGGACACTGGGTGCTTTTGGGGGGGGGGGGGGGGAAGGGAGGGAAAACCAGAGCAGGGTGCAGCGCTGGGTGAGGGGAGCCCCCGGGGACCCTAACACGGCACCCACCACGCCTGCTAGCTCCCCACCCAGTGACACCGCGCCCCCAGCCTTGGGGACAAACACCCCAGGAGCGGGGCCGGCTTGTGGGGGCCGGCGAGCGGGATGGTGGGGGCCGCCAGCCCACACAAAGCGCCTGCGGCCAGGCTCCCCGTGCCCCCCGCCCCGGGCTGCTGCTCTCTGACCCCTGTGCTGGGGAGGCTGGAGCCTGCTAATGAGCTCGGCCCTTCCTCAGCATCCTCATCCCCGCCGGGGCCCGGGCAGGTGCGGGTCACCGCTCGCCCCGGGATGGCGGGGACGCAGCCGCCTGCAATCGGTGGAAACGGGAGGCACCTGGCGAGGGGGGCGGCAAAGCCTTCGGCATCGCCTGGCCGGGCTCCAGCACTCGCTCAGGGTCTGCTGCCTCCTCTTCGTCACCCTTTAGTCCCCCCAAAACACCCCTGACCCAGCTCACTGCAACGCTTGGCAGAGCCCCGGCCAGGACGCAGCATCTACCTGGGGACACCCAGCGCCCCAAGATTGGGGGGGGGCCGCAGCCCCTCTCCCTCCAGCTCCTTTTGCTGCATCTTTCTCCCTCCTCCTCCTCCTCTCTGCCCTACAGCAAGATGGATTTCACCGCTCTGCTGAGCTCCAAACTCCACTTCCAGATTTTCAGTGCGACCTTCTGGCTACCTGGATCCGGCACTGCAAGATGCCCCCTCTGATCTCCCCCCCCCCCCTCCGGCCCCCCAGCATCCCCGGGGGAGCAGGGCTGGATGCAGCCAGGAGCTGGATGCAGGGGGGAGCCGGGGCTGGCCGCGGAGGAGGGAGAGGTCGGGCTGCACCTGGATGCAACGCCGGCCTGGGGGGGCTCACAGCCTGCCTGGGGATTTTGGGTTGTTGTGTTTAACCCAGCCTGGCCCAGGGAGAAGCAGGAGCGCGGCCAAAGGACGCCTGGCAAACTCATTGCATGTGTGGGAGGTGCTGCCATGGCTCCTTGGGGCTCTGCTCTGCTGGCCAGGCAGTGTTTGCCCTCGCTGCCTGCATGGTGGGCCCCCCCCCCCAAGGGTCCCCGCTCTCCCATGACACCGTCCCACAGGGATGTACCCGTTCTTCAGGCTGCTCCGGGCTCCCCGAGCCTGGATCAGGCCCCATGGGAGAGGCAGGGGTCTGTGGGACCCCACGCCCCGCCGACACCGCTCCCCGCATCCCCGGCACCGCGCCAGATAGCCGGGGTGGGGGAGGGAAGAATAAAGACGTAAAACCCCCAAAATACCCCAAACCCCCGCTTGGGCAGGGAGCAGGCAGAGTGGCCTGCGGGCGCAGGCAGCACCGCGGGGGTACCTCCTTCAAAAAGCAGCAAAAAAATAAAGGCAAAGAGCTGGAAAAAACCCCGAAGCGCCAGGTTCCCCCTACTGGTGCCCCCCATCCCGGTGCCCCCTTGCCCTCACTGCTCTCCCCGCCGGTTATTTCAAGCCCTCTGCATCCCTCCCCGTCCCCCCCCACCATTCCCTCCCCGGCACCCTGCTCTCCTCCGCTCGCTCTTGCATTCTGGTATTTGGTGTGTTCCTCAGCTGCAGGAAATTCCTGATGCTCTCCATCATGCAGCCTGCGCTCGCATCCCCCGCCCTGCCGCGGCTCCCCTCCAAAGGACAGCCATGTGCTGGACAGCCAGCACCGCCGCCGGCAGCGCTCCCCTCCCCGCCGGGGATTCGCTTCTCCCCGCTCGCCTTCTCTTTCTCCTTCAGCCTTTTTATTTTCAACTCTAACCCTGCAAAACAAGCCCCCCCCCCGCCCCCTCCCAATTCCTCCCTCCGCTTTCCCTTCCCTGCCAGGGGTCTGAAGCTGCCCAGCCCCGGCCCGTTCCCCTGCCTGCCTTTCCCTCTTCGTCTTCCTCTCTTCGCGGAGACCGCTCCTGATCTTATTTTAATTCGTCTCAGACGGTGTTGGAGTGTTATTTTAAGAGAGAGGATATGCACAGACATTGTGTTTTCTGCTTTTTCCTGGCCCCAAGCCAGGCTCTCTGGGCTGTCAGCTACCCACTGTGTTGCAGTCACGTGTGGGAAGAGGCAGCCAGAGCCAGCCTCACAACTCCTGGTAGCAACATGGAAATCAAGTGTGCACTTTCTTCCCTCTGTATGTGTCTGTATTATTAATAGCGTCTCTCTCTGCGAGTTATCCATAATGTATCTTAATACCTGTCCGTCTGTAAATGATGTATTACGGTGCGCGCACACAATGGCGGCGGGGCCCGCGCCCACGGCTCCGCGTGCCGCCGGGGGGAAGGCGTCGCGACGCTGTTGGCGTCGCCCCCGGGGTGCGGTGTGGGGATGGGGACGGGAGGGAGGGAGGGATGGATGGATGCTGGGATCCGGTAGCCATGAGCGGCTCCGACCGTGCCCTGGCCCGCTGGGAGCGCGGTGAAATCGGCTTGCGGGGAGCGGCGGGATGCTGCGGGGAGGATGGGGCCAGGACGGCGCTGAGTGATCCCAAGCACCGGCCGGGGTGTGCCGGGGCGCACCCATGTCCCACCCCACTAATGCCAGTTCCCCCGGGCTCATGCGGGGACACCTCACGCCACCGCGCACCCGGCGGAGCGTGGGGCGAGGCTTGCATGCGCGGGTGCGAGGCGGGCGCAGGATGGCGGTGGGCGGCGGGGAAGGCGCGGGCTGGACGGACGCGGCACGGGGCGGCGCAGGGCTCGGCTTCGTAGGATGCAAACGTGGCCACGAGGCTCCATTTTGGCTGGGAGGGCCAGGCTGCCCGGAGCAGCCTGGGGGGCTCCCAGCCCCTGTGGGGGGGGAGCAGGGCCTCCCCCCACAGCCGCACGCCTGTGTGCAGCACCCAGCACCCAGGTCCCCATGGGGGGACGTCCTGGGGATGGAGATGTCCGGACAGCGATGGGACTGGGAAATCCCCATGGGCTGGGGGTCCTCCCATTGTACACCAGTACCACTGAGCATACAGACCCTACGCTATGGATACACACTGCGCCTGCCCCCCTCCCTCGCACCTACGCAGTGCATGGGTCTGCACACGAGCGCACGGACGGGTACATCGCCCCCCCACCCCTGTGCACCGCCTGCAGGCACAGATGTGTGCAGATGTTGTCTGAACTTGCCTGCGCACGGTGCTGCCCGCAACACCCCCTGCCTGCGGTACCCCCTGCCTGCAGTACCCCTTGCCTATGGTACCCCCTCCTTGCGGTACCCTCTGCCCATGGTACCCCCTGCCCATTGCACCCCCTGCCCACGGTACCCCTTGCCTGTGGTACCCCCTGTCTGCAACACCCCCTGCCCGTGGCACCCCCTGCCTGCAACACCCCCTGCCTGCGGTACCCCCTGCCCATGTCACCCCCTGCCCACATCACCCCCTGCCTGCAGTACCCCCTGCCCACAGTACCTCCTGCCCACGGTACCCCTTGCCCGCAGTACCCCCTGCCTGTGACACCCCCTGCCCATGTCACCCCCTGCCTGTAACACCCCCTGCCTATGGTACCCCCTGCCCACAGTACACCCTGCCCGTGGCACCCCCTGCCCATGTCACCCCCTGCCCATGTCACCCCCTGCCCACGGTAACCCCTGCTCGTGGTACCCCCTGCCTGTGGCACCCCCTGCCCGCAGTAACCCCTGCCCATGGTACCCCGTGCCCGTGGCACCCCCTGCCTGCAACACCCCCTGCCCGCGGTACCCCCTGCCTACTGACAACACTCCTGTGCACACCGTGTGCATCCCCATACACCATGCATGGGTGCTGCAAAGCGCAAGGACCAAGGACCACCCCAACCCCATGGGGTGCCCAGACGGGCCAGCCCTGCACCCTGCCATGGTGGGAGCAGCGTGGGTGCCCCGTGGCCAGCACCCAGCCGGCATCCGGGGCCCACGGGGAGCAGGAATCCAGGAAGGCGAACGGGCGCTCGAGGCTTCGCATTTCTGGATTCTGGTTCCCGTTTCTGCTCCCGGCTGTTTCCATGGAAACTGGCGTCGGACCTGGGAAAATAAGGTTAGGGTTTGCAGAGGAGGCCCTCCGCCAGCACCTGCCCGCCTCCGCACCCCGCCGGGGGCATGCGCCCGGGCACCCCCTGCTCCCTCGCCCAGCGGCGATGCTCGGGTTCGGGGGCTGAGCAGCACCGGCACCCTCCGGCATCCTCCCTCCTTCCGCCTGCCGACCCCTGGGCACCTGGCACACGCTGGGTAATTTGGAAACCGGCAGCACCATACTGCTCCATGGCACCCTGGGGAGGGGCACCGCTGGGTGGTGGCACCCACTGGGCCCACGGCCCTTCCCTGCCATCCCGCTCTCCTTCCCGGCACTCCGAACCCGGCACAGCTCAACCTTGATGGGAACTTTCCAATGGTGCTCATGTGCCCACATCGCCCCATCAGCCCCGTTGGGATGGGGGACGCCGGGATGATCTCCAAAAGCCCCGCTGGGATGGGGGACACCGGGACGATCTCCAAAAGCCCCGCTGCCACGTCCTTGGGTTTTACAAGGACCCAGCATCTGCCAGCAGCGTCACCCTCCCCTTCACCGGCTCAGGATCCTCAATTGCTCCGGGGAAGGTGGGGAGTCGGAGAGGGGAGAGAACCAGGACACGACACCTTGGGGGAGCCATGAAGACTAATGAATGGAGGCTTTTAAAAGCACTTTGAGCGAGAAGTGCTGTAGTAGAAACTAATTATTCCTCTCGCCTATGCGCACACTCGTACGCACGCGCGCGCGTACACGCGCGTCCTGGAGTCACGGCTGCAAAATCACAGCCAGTCCCGGCACCCAGCGCCCCGGCAGCCGCCGCCTCGCCCATCGGCACCACCTCAGCCGGGGAAGATTTCCTCCAAGGCTCTGGTTCTCCTCCTGCCCCCCGCCTCTCTGCCCCCCTAGCATGGCTGTGCACCCCCCCTTTGCTGCAGTCCCCCCCCCCCAGCAAAGCCAGCGGCCCTGGGCTGGGATGCAGGGAGACGCTCGCCCTCCTCCTTGTGCTGGGGTTTTGGGGAGGGTTTCTTTTTTTTATGAAAAAGCCGCCATTTTACGGCACTGGAAGGCCAGGCGGCCGGTCCCTGGGGCCGCTCGGGGATGGATGGCACCTGGGGTGGCAGGGCGGGCGGCGGAGCCAGCACAGCCCCCCCGGCCCCTCGCAGGTGCAACCCCAAACCCCGGTGCAGCCCGGCCGCACCAGGCCAGCGGGAGCGGCCCCTCGCCAGTGCAATTAGGGGCTGGCTTGGGGTGCAGTGGCCGTGGGCAGCAGGCGGGTGCGGGGGGCTGAGCCCACTCCCCACGCACCACCCCAAATCCTCAGCCCCACCCAACCCGGACAGTCCTGGCGCTGCCGACCCATGGAGCCCAGAGCTTTGGGGTGGCGCTGCCGTCGCTCCCCATCACTCTCTGGGCCTCGAGCGGGACCCGGCACGAGCCCGTCCCGCCGTCCCGGTTCTGCCCGCTGCACCATTTTGCATTCTGGTGCTGGCCGGCCCCGCTGCCCTCCCACTCCCACCCCCACCCCGGGCTGCGTTTCAGCTGTTCTTGAAATCTGTCCAGGCTGGATTCATCACAAGAGCCCTCAAGCGGCTGCAAACAAACAGAAAAAAAAAAAAGCGAGCGGGAGCGAGCAGAGCGATCGATCGGCGCTGGGGGGGCCTGAGCCTCTTTGGTGACGCCGAACCAGCCCCAAATTCACCACCCCCAAGAGAAAAGGGGCTGGGGGTGAGGGGCAGGGAGAGGAGGATGGAGAGTGCAACCGCCAGCACCGCCCGGTCCGTGCCGGCGAAGCCCCGGGTCGCGGTGTCGCGGTGATGGGCGGCAGCGTCGCGGCAGCTCTCCCTTCCCAGCGCAGCCGGGCTTGTACCGCTCCAAAACTTCCCTCTTGTGGTTACTGCAGTTAAAAAAGCAAACAGGAGGCTCGGGCACATTAAGAAAGAAATAGGAAATCGTGTGGGGCGGATGGGATTGGAGGGCGGGGGCGCCCGCAGGGATGGGGTTCGCCCAGCGCCAGCAGCACCGGGGCCAGGATGGGTGCGGGGTCCCATCCCCGGGGCTGGGGGAAGAGGGGAAAGCGAGGGGGGTCGCCTCGCCTGGGACCGGGCAGTGGGGACGCGGTGGCACGTGAAGGGTGGCCGTGGCCCCGTATCCCGGCCCGGGGATGGACGGTAACAGCAGGGGAAGCGAACGCCGACGCCGCTCCGGTGGGAATCGCCGCCACCGGAGCCCGCGGGGTCGGGTTGCTGTGCCTGGGTTTTTAAGAGGGGCTGGATTAATTTTTACCAGCGCTAACGATCCCATCTGTGCCTGACACGCTCCAGCTCCGAGCCCAGTGCTCCGGCAAGGCTCCCCCACCTCCCTGCCCAGCCGTGCCGATTCGCCTCCCCCTGCCTCGACGGCGGCTGGCGTGGGGCACGGGCACGGCCCACGCACGGTGCTGGTGGCCGGGCTGCGGCACGGTTACGGCACCGGGCGGGAGGGCGGCTGCAAAGGTGCCTTCCAACAGTATCCTGCGTGCCGGCCGCGCCAAGCCCAGCTCCTGTGAGCTGATGAGCGGAGCCGCACACGGAGATTTACTGCTCATTGCCCGCACCGTGGTTGCGCTCGCAGGCCTGGGCAGGATCAGGGCATGGCGGGGCTGGGGGAGGCACGAGGGGTGGCTGATCCCCCCACTGGGCACGCCGTGCTCCTGGCATCTCCCGGTGCCACCGCCATACCCACCCGCAGCGCTCACGGGGACGACGGGTGACAGCAGCACCCATGGCGCAGCCGCGAGGTGCGCAGCGCCCAGCAGGGATGGGGTGGCAGTGACGGGGGAGGCCGCACAGCTTGGGGACACCAAGGGGCCTCTCCGTGAGGAGCAGCTAACGGGGGCTTGTTTGGTGGTGGCCCCTTGCAGGGCTCTGCCACCCGCTCCCATGGGCAAGCAAGGGGCTGCTCGGGGACCGATCCTGCCTCCCTCCCAGGGCCAGCCCTGCACCGGGCGCGGAGATGCCACAAGCTGGGGACGAGGAGCCCGGGATGCGCTGGCACCGGCTGCCCTCCTCCCCGCTCTGAACAAAGACCTGCCGGAGGACGCTGCTTTTTGGGGAGGGGGTTTGCAGCATCCCACAACCCACCCTCCCTGCGGGACCCCCCCAGCCCTCCCCAGGCAGGAGCAGAGGGGTGCAGGGCCGCTGCCTGCGGCACAGGGCTCCTCTCCCTGCAATGTCAACCTGCTGCTCCGCATCCGCCAAGGCTGCCCTTGGAAAAGCTGTCGGCTGCGCCGGCTGGTTTGCCAAGCCCAGGACAAGCTCTTTAGCTCGACTCTGCCAGAACAGATGCCTGGGCGACTGTAATTCTTCCTAGCATGGACTGGGAGAGGGGGGGTGGAAAAAAAAAAAAAACAACCCAACCTCATTTAAGCACTGCAGCGGTCGCTCCTCCCAACCCCACCCGCTGCAGCATCGCGGCCCCGGAGAGGGTCCCCAAAAGCTGGGGACCGAAGCAGAGGGGTGGGGGGAAGCGGGGTGACGCTGGGAGGGGAGGCGATGCGCAGCGGGGAGGACGGCGGTGCACGGCGCACATCGGAGCCAACCGTGGCTCTGCCGCCAGCTGGGGAGGAGAGAGTGACCCGCTGCAAGGACGAGTGGGAACCGCAAGCTCCGTGTGCCACCGGTGTCCTTGCAGCCGCTCGCCTGCCTCGTGTCGATGCTCCCCACAAAACAACGCTCCCGTTCTCATGGCGATGTCCTCTGCAACGAGCACGGCGCGGGGAGGAGAGCGCTGGAGCAGCGGTGGCCGGCACCGCACTCGGGAGGCTCCACGCTCCTTTTCTCACGCTCTCCGCAAGTTTCTCCTTATGCTAAAAGTCTCCCTCTGCACCCAAAACCCCGCAAGCCGCCCGGCCGCGGGGGCAGGAGCTCCCAGCCCGGCCGGCCCCAGAGCAGCCATTGCCCTGCATGGAGGAGGCCAGCAGCATTTCCACACAGATATTTTCTTCCATTGGCTGCAGTCTGGGGCTGCCAAAAGCCAAAACAAGAATGGAAACATCCAATTTTTTTGGCAAAAATTCAATGCAGGTTTTTTTTTTTTTGGTGTTGTGTTTTTTTTTTTTCTTCTTCTTTTTTTTCTCTTGTCTTTGGTTAGGAACGGAAATTCCCTGCCATGAAAACATGACGAAACCCCAAACCAAAACATAGCTCAGACCGAAACCTTAACCTAATTCCCCGGGGATTCTGTGTGGAGCAGGTCCCAGGGCTGGGGCTCACCCACACACAGCCCTGGGACACGGGACTGTGCCTGGACCCCGGCACCGGCACCGGCCATGTGCGAGGCAAGGGGATGTCGTGCTTTGGGGATCCCTCTCTGGTGACCCCATGTGCCTCCCATCTCAGGATGCGCTGCTTCCAGCCCTGCTCTGCACCGCCCGGCCTCGACGATGGCACACGGGAGCCAGCCACGGGCCCGGCAAGGCTCTGGTTTTCCCATGGGGAAGCCGGTCCGACGCACGGGGCCGTACAGGGACAGGGCTCGCGGTGCCGGCGGCTCTGAGCGCGGCGTTACGGCAGCATTCGCCCGCAGCGCTCCCGGGAAGGTGCCGGTGTCCGACTGCCCCGAGCTCCCTGTGAGTCCTGGAGACCTCTGGGCTCCTTTGCAGGAGCAGCCGCTGGGAATGGGCTCATCCAGCCCATCCCCGGAGCCTGGATCTGGCCGAGCCCCAGGGCTCATCCCTGCGGCACCCCCGGCGTTCCCCCCTCCCCAGCCCTGCTTTCCACCAGATGTTGGGGCCGGAGGATGAAATGGCTCTTCCCACCCCAGTCCCCGCCGTGTCTCTCTCCGGCTCCTGTTCCGGAGGCTGGATCCGACCACGCAGGCTGAATAAGGCTCTGCCTTTGTCCGGCTCCCCCCGCCGCGCTTCCCCTTATCTGGCCCAGCCGCCTTGCCAAGAGCAGGCAGGAGGACGGCGGCAGCGCCGAGCCAGCGAGGGAGAGGCCGTTAACTCTTCTCCTGCTCCGGCTCCAAAGCCCCCGGGGACACCGTTACCCCTCGCAAAGCCCTGCCAGCACCTCTCCTCCATCCCTGCCTGCTCCCCACAACCGGGGCCCCCCCCCCGCATAGCTCACTGCTGCACCCCAAACTGCCCGGTTGGCCACAGCATCACCTCCCTTGCACCCCCTATCCGCTTCTCCACCCCAGGGCGGGAGGGGGGGGGATCTGAGCATCCCTAGGGGGCTGCAGCCGGCACAGGGGCTGGGCGAGGCAGGCGTCCCGGGGGCAGCGCGGAGCCGTGCTATCTGTCTGCAGAGCTCCGCGCGCAGCAATTAACCTCGAGAGAGCAGCCGCGGCTCCTGCCAAGAACCACATTAGGTGTGTGTGGCAGCGTCTAGACATGCGAGAGACCAGAGGCCTTGATCTGGAGGAAGGCGGCTCCATCCCTTCTCCCCCCTCGCCCCCCCAACTCCCCCAGGGACCCCCTGGCAGGGGTCCGGCCAGCCCTGGGGCTGGAGCATCGGGCACCAGGGTGGGGGGGATGCGGGGATGGGAACGTGAGGCTGAGCTCAGCCCCGCATCCCTCTGCGTGGGTATGGGTTGAAACAGCTCCATGCTGGGTTTTTAAACCGGGGCTCTGCCGCTTGGCACGGCACGGCACAGCCACATCACCGCACGCTGCATCCCCACGGCCTCCCAGGTCCCCAGCCATCGGTGGGAGGAGGAGGAGGAAGGTGGCTGCAAGCGGTACCTGAGCCAACTCCCAGCCAGGAGATGCAACGACCGTCCCCGGGAGCTGGCAGCAAACCCCGGGATGAGCCCCGGAGCCAGGGACAGAGCTGGGAAGAACCCCAGCTCGCCGCCTCCCCATGCCCATCCTGGCGAGCGGGCGGGTGCCGCCAGCCTGTTTGCCCGGGCAGGTTTGGCGCAGGGGCGGCGGAGCTGGGTGGGCACCATGGGGGCCAGGCACCCTCCCTGCCAGTGCCCCTCGCACCCGCGCCACCCCCTGCTCTCGCCTCCCGGGTGCAGCCACCCCAGACGGCTGCAGGATGCTCGGGAGAAGAGATTTTCCCGACGTTAATTAATTAAAATAAACAGCAAATTAAATACAGCAAAATTAAAATAGCTCCGGAAATTAATTTTCAACAAAACCCACCTGGAAAGGCTGGATATTTAAAGAATTAATGGAGCCCTCTGAGACCATAAAGAACCGCCGAGATCCCGGCATCCAACAGCCCCCTCCGAGCCCCCCCTGGGGACCCAGGGCTGTGGGGAAACGGGGACGGGCGCCCTGATTAGAGCCCGTCCCTGACCCCCCCAGCTCCCTCGCCCCTACACTGGCTGCCACCTCCGCGCGCCGCCCGCGTGTCCCCGCTCGCAGCCGCCTCGCCTCGCCGCTGCCCGCACGTGCCTGCACGCTGCCACGCCGGCGCGCCGCGGGGAGGGAGGGAGGGAGGGAGGGATGCCGGCGAAGGATGCAGGCATGCTTGCTGCGATCCTGCCGGAGGGAAGCACCGGCCCCAGCCCCGGCCCGGGGCTACCAGCCCCCTGCCCGCTGAGGCTCTGCAGGGACGCCGGGCTCCTGCCTGCTTTGCCCCCTGCCCGGCGGAGCTGGTGGCAAACACCGGTGGTCCCCAGCCAGCGGGACCCGCTCCGGCGCGAGGACGTCCCCATCACCCTCCTGGCCAAAACCCGCAGCGATGAGGGAAACCTCGACCTCCAAAAGCTGGCTGCCAGCCACTGGGCGCTCCGGGCCCCCCATGGCTCTCCCCCACGTGTAATCCCCCCGGCCAAGGCGGGATTACCATGCGAACAGGCTGCGGGCAAAGCTCCTTACCAAGCACGACGGGCAGATCGAGCGGCTCCCGAGGGGCCCGGCGGGGCGCGGGCAGAGCAGCGGGCAGGCAGCGGGCAGGGCGAGGTGCTGGGGAGCATCCCTGCGCCCCGCCGGGCTCCGGCCCGAGACCAGGCACAACTTGTTGCACGGTTGGGGCGTGCCGAAGCGACCACGGCGGGAAGTCCCGTCCGGCGCACGCCAGCCCTCCCACGGCACCGGCGGCGTTTCCTCTCCCCGCGCACGGGTGTGTGCACAGGCGCAGCGACAGAGACACCGGGCGAGTGAAAAAAGGCTCCGGAAGGAAATGGAGAAAGCGAGAAGAAGCCGGCAGGTGGAGAGCAGGAGGGGCCGCGGCCGCCCCCGCCCCAGCACAGGGTGCGAAGGGGCACCCAGGGCTCCCCACCTTGCCGGGGTGCCTGGCCGCACTGCCAGCACTGGGATGCTCTGCAGGCAATTCCCCGCCTGGGGAAACTGAGGCACGGGGGCAGGCGGGGAGCAGCTCCGTACCCCGCGGTTTGTGCACAGCCCCCCCCCCAAGGGGGAAACGCTCCCCCCCGCCGCGGCCGGGATGACACCAGCTCCCCGGCCTCCTCCCGCTCCACCCTGTTCCTGCAGGAACCCAGGAGTCCGGGCTCCGGGCAGGCAGCCAGGGCCTCCCTCCTGCCTGCGCTCCCGCCCTGCCTGCTTTGCCTGCGCCGTGGACGCCCGGGGCCAGCTCCGGCCCTCGGCACCCGCATCCCCAGCCCGGTTCGCGCCGGCCTCCCTCCCCGGGCGTGCACCTTCCCGCGGCGTGTCAGGGCGACCTTGGAGCGGTGCCGCTGCCGCTCTGTGCCAAACTCCCCGGCGCGCAGCGGCGATGCCCGCGGTAGAGCTGGGGGGGATGGAAGGGGTGGGCAGGGGGACATTTTTCCCCCCATTTATTTATTTGTTGGGTGGGTTTGTGGTTTTGGTTTTTTTTTTTTCCCCTTGCCTGAGACAAAGGCAGCCTGTGTGCCTGGCCACAGGGTTCGGAGGGTGCCGGCAGTGCCGGGACCCGGCGGCAGTACCGGGGCCAGGCGCGCCAGGGGCTCTGGGTGGCCGGTTTCCTCCGCACACAGATGGCTGTTTCGACTCAGTCGAGCGCTTGACCTAAATCTCCTCCTGATCCACGGGAGCTGCAGTCCCTCAGCAGCACAGCTCAAGGCGAGGAGGAGGAGGATGATGAAGGCGAGGGGGGTGGCGTTGGGGGGGGGGGCGAGGACCGAGGCCAGCTGTGGACCGGTGGGAGGGTCACACCAAAGGGCCCCCCCCCCCCCTCCCCAACCCTGGGCTTGGCAGCGGGGCTGGCGGAGGCGGTGGTGGAGGAAAGGGGGGGGGGGGGGGGGGGGGGGGGCGACGGGGGGGGGGGGGGGGAGAAATCTCCCACGCTTCGATCTCCAGCGCCTGCGTGCTGCACCCGCCGGGGCCAGGGCAACCGCCCCGCTGGGCTCGACACCCCGGCAGACCACTTCCTCGGAGAGGGGCCCCGGCGGAGGAAGCTCCAACGGCTCGAAAGTTTCGGCTGTGACTCAACCGCTGGCTGGGGTGACCGAGCCGGCCCCGGCAAAGGGGGGGGGGGGGGGGGCATGGGACCCCAGGGGTTCGGGGCACCGGGGTGGGGGATTTTTTTGGGTTCCCCAGACGAGGGTTGTCTGCGAGGCATGGCGCTCCACCCCCAGCGTCGGAGCAGCCCAAACCGGCTTCCCAGCGACAGCAGAAAGCTTTTAAAATCCCCTACGCGCGGCATGACTCACTCCAGAGCCAGTGCCCAAAACAAGCTCCGACACGGAGAGGAATGGCGAGAGCAGAGATGCTGGGGGCGGGCAGGAGGGGCTGGGGAGGGCCGGGGAGGGGGAAAGGGGGAGACAGAAGGAGGGAGAGAAAAGAGAAGAGGCAGAAATAACAGCATCTGAAACTCTGCCTGCTGGAGGCTAATTGGTTCCGGCACAGCCTGGTTTGTTTGGCAATGTTTCCTCTAATCCTTCAGGCTCCGCGCTCCCAGCCCCAGGGACATGGGGACATCTCGCCGCCCGGCACCGAATCCCGGCCAGCGCCTCTGCGGCACTCCCGCCTCGGCTCCGTCCCCCCCACCCCACCCCACCCACCCTGGGATGCAGAGGGGGTGATGCTGGGAGCGGCTCTGCCCATCCTGGGGTCCCCCTGGGGCTGCACCCCGCCGCGGTGACATCCTGGGGACGGCGTCCCCTTATGTGGCGCGGGGGGCGAGGATGCTCGGATGCTCGGAGGACCGGGCGGGCGGTAGTCAGGGAGGTGGAGGGAAGGGAGGGGAGGGGAAGGGACGGGAAGGGAGGGGAAGGGAAGGGGGGGCCCCACTGCCCAGCATGGCTGAGCCAGAGCACTAGCCAAGAGTCGGCAGCTTTGTTCCAGGTGCCGGCTCCCTTTTTTTCATTAGGCTAATGGGATGCGGATGCATTATTCCATTCCACATGCTGCTAATGAACCACTCAGGCCAGTGCATTTGCATTAATGTGCAAAGCACTGGAGGAGGGTGGAGTGGCTGCATCTGGCCAAGGCTGACCTTCCCCGCGCCGCCCAGCCTTCCCGGCGTGCGGCCCTGCAGCCCCCCGAGCACGCCGCGCTCCCGCCGCTCCGCCGGACCCTTGATCTCCCCGGGACGGCTCCAACGCACATTCCTGGACACATTAACCAGCCCCAGCCCGGCCACCCCAAGCTCACCACCCCCCTCCTGCCTGCGCCGTGCCCCGCCGCCCCCCCCACCCCCCAGCCCTTCCCAGATGGATCCCAACTGTTGCCCCGCTGCCAGCACCCCCCTCCGCACCCCAGCCTTGACACCCCGTAAGCAGAGGGGACCTCAGCATCCCCCCTGTGCGCCCCACCGCTCCCCAAAGAGCGAGCACTCCCACGTTCCGCAAGGAGACCCGCTCGGCGCCTCCCCCTTCCCCAGTTATTTTTACTGGGACCTCCCAGCACCACCCCAAAGCTCCCCTCCGGCACCCCAGGGAAGCGGGGGGCTGTATCCCAGGCCCCCCCCCCCCACCGGTGCTGGCAGGCAGCGCCGGGCGCGGGCGTCATCGGAGCCCTTGGGTTGTTTGTTACGGCTCCCAACTGCCTCCATCCCTGGAGAGGTTTCGAAGGCGAGTGACCCACGAACTGGAATGTGCAAAGCCTCCAGCAAACAGAGCCAGCTGCCTGCGCCCGCGCAGGGGGGGCGGCGAGGGGAGAGCAGCCGGCCCTGCGGCACGGCACGGCACGGCACGGCACGGCACGGCACGGCACGGCACGGCTCCGTGCACGCGGCTGCGCAGCCCCGACACGGATGCACGGCCCCGATCTACCCCCCCGCGGGGCGGGCAGCCGCTGGGCTGGGGTGAGATGAGAGCAGTCCACTGGCCTTGCCGTGTCCCCAGCACCACCCTCCACTGCCACTGGCCCCCCAAACCCCCATGTCCCCCTTCCCACCTTCATCCCAACCCATTTTTTTGGCAACACGTGGCCTCCCGGCACAGCACCGGGCTGCAGGGGAGCTGTACCGGGAGGATGCTTCACCCCTCGCCCGGCTGCAAGACCTGCACCCTCGGGTGGCCAAAGGACCTCTAGGGCAGGGGACAGCACGGTGGCAGCGCCAGGCCCCAACCTTGGCCAGTGCCACCCTCCCCAGGTGCCGGGAGGGCTCGCAACCAGGGACGGGCACAGCCCTGCCTGGCCGGGGAGGCACGGCGGGGTCTCAGGCGGCTCCGTGCCCGGCGAGCGTGCGAAGCCCCCGCGCCCGAGCGCGTGCACGCGGGTGTCTGGGTTTGTCACAGCCTGGTGAGCAAGTTAATCTCAGGCTCCCTGACACGTGGAATAAAATCGCGATCCCGTAATGGAATTCATTCGTCTTCCTGTCCAGGCAGAGAACAAGCCCCCCACCGCCCGCCGGGGCCGGGGCCAGGGCAAGGCAGGCGCTGGGCCAGCACCCAGCCGGGGGGCCCTGCCTGCACCCCACCCTCCTCCCTGCAACGGGACCTGACTGGCACAGGAGGGACATTCCCGAGAGCTTCTGCCCGGGGATGTGCAAAATACCGGGTGCTGCAATGTGTCCCCTTGCCAGGGGACCTTGGCCACGTCCATGGGGGCAGCTGGGCTCACTGATGGGGGTTGAACCCCCCCGCAGAGCGATTTGGGGTCCTGCCATGCCGGATGGCAGCCACAGCTCTCAAAACGGGGGACAGGGAAACTGAGGCAGGCAGCGGCGCCAGGGAAAGGGCAATCATGGTGGCATGAAGAAGATAGGGGAAAACGTCCCTCTGTCCCCGCGATGTCCCTCCGTCCCCGTGGTTCCTTCCCTGCTCCCGGTGCCTTGGCCAGCCCCGGCGGGGAAGACCCCCCCAGGACCCTGCAGGGCAGGCACCCCCTGGGGCACCCGTGGGGGAGCCCCACACATCCCCAGGGACCGGCTCACCCGTGGCGCGTGGCCCCTGCCAATGCCATGGGTGTAAGCGATGGAGAACAGCCCTTGCGGGAACCCAAGCAGGCCAGGAGGCCCTGGGGCTGCCATGCTGCCCCGTGCCTCAGTTTCCCTCCAGCACCCATGGCGAGGCCACCCCCAGGCGGGAAAGTGGCCCCGCGGCCAGGGAGGAGGAGGAGAAGGAGAAAAAGGAAAACGGCTGCTCCTTCCCGGGCACACAAAGCCCCTTTCATAGGGGCCGAGTTTGGATTTCCTCCGTCAGCCCAGCACCTCGCTGCCTCCTGCCCTGCCAGAAACGCTGTGGTCGGAGCGGGGGGCTGGCGGGTCTGACGCCTGGGGGGGCACGGGGACCTCAGCCCTCGCCCTGACCATCCCTGTGATTTTCCCCTCCTGTCAGCTTTTAATTACACCCCTAATAAAAGTCGCTTTGCAGGGAAACGGGAGCTTTGTTGCTTGGGAGCTCATCTGCTCCCGCTGCTCCTTCCCCGCTTTAAACCGTAATCCTCAGCTGGGGACACTGCAATTAGCCACCGCGGAGCCGGGCACCGTGTCACGCAGGATTAGGGCTCCCTTCGGCAGGGAGCTGGGGGACCCGGCCCCGGAGCAGGTCGATGGCTCTGTGCGGGATGGGCTGTCCCCCCCCACAGCCCCGGAATGAGGGGGCTGAGCCTAAGGGCTCTCCCCAGCCCAGACAGCCCCCAGCCCACCCCCTCCGGGGTACCGAGCTGCACCCCTACGTAGGTGCCACTGGGTTATTTTTGGGGTGCATGGGAGCCATGGACCCTTGCCCGACCCCCCCAGAGCCCCTCATGCAGACAGACCCAAGGAGGGCTTGCCAGGGGTCGGGTGTCAAATGCAACTACGGGGACAAAAAATGAGGCTGGGAGGACTAACGCAAGCCCCAACCCACGTCCCCGCCTGCCTGCCCAGCCCCGGCGCCTGCCCCCAGGGCCCCGTGTCCCCAGGAGGGGAAACTGAGGCATGGGGCACCAGGTGCCTGTGACGCACATCCCGCAGCAGCCCTGCGCCGAGGAGCCAGGGAGAGACGCGGCGCTGCCACGTCCGCACGCGCCCAGGAGGAGGGTGACAGCCCTCAGCCCTCTCTCCCACCACAAAATCAGGCAGGCTGCAGGCAGGGAGCTGCCGTGCTGCCAGGCCCCCTCTCTGGCTGATCAACAACGGGGCCACGAGGGCTGCAAGAGCCACCGGTGCTCCCCAGCACCCAGCCGGTGGCCCATCGGCTCCGGCGCCAGCATGGTGACGGTGACATGGGACGCACGGTGCAAAGGCCACGTCCGCGGCACAGCAAAGCGGCAGCGGACGTGGGGTCACTCGACCCCTTAAAGCCCCCGAAAGGAGCCCGTGCATCGCTCCCGGGTGCCTGCTCGCCAATCAGCCTCTTCCCGGGGCTGGGGAGGCAAGCGGGGAGCGCAGGAGCTCGTTAGCAGCCGCTCATTAAGAGCCCTCCGGGAGGAGGAAGGTACCCGGGGCACCTGCACCTCTGTTTAATGAGCTGCGGCGCCATTAAACGCTGGAGGGGACCTTGGGCACGTTGGGGCTGCTGGTACAGAGGGCTGACCCCCACCCTGACCCCCACCCAAACCACAGCGTGGGTCCCTGTGCCGGCATGGCCATGGGAAAGGGAGGGACGCAGGGAGTTGAGTCATGGTGACAACAGCAGGCAGCGGCGGTGGCAGGGCCACACGGCTGCCAGGGGCACCCCGAGTCATCCTCCCCCCCAGCACCAAGGGGCACCCGGCCACGGCTGCGTCCCCCTCCCCAGTGCCTGCACCCATGGGTGCTGCATGGAGACGGTGGCCAGTGCTGGGTAGCGGTGCCATGCACTGCACCAGCGCCCACACAGAGGCAGGATAGGACCCCCGGGTCCTCAGGGTCGGGACCTTCCCACCGTGGGTGCCCCCATTTTGGGAAGGGGACCCAGGCGTCCTGTCCCCGAGGACCTTGCCCAGCACCCAGAGCTCCCAGTCTGGCCATTACAGCCCGGCCACATGTACCACCTAGAGGGGACCCCGGCATCTGGGGCGACGCTACCGGCTGCACCCTAAGACACACGGACGATGCCGTGACCCCCACCCCGACACCCAGTCCCGCAGGACGCCTGGGTCCTCGGGCCCGAGCGCCGCGGCCCCCCAACCCTCCCACCCGCGTGGGGCTCTCCCTCGTTAATGTTTACTCGGGTTCGTTAGCGCCGGCACATCGTCATGGCAACCGTGCAAGCTGCACGCCGCCATCGGCGCCACCGCCACGAGGCGCGGGGACGTCCCCGCGCGTGGGGTCACCGTGGGCACTCACCGCCGCCACCACCACCCACTCTGGGCATGTGGGGCTGGGGGATGGCGTGGGGAGCAAGGGGGTGCAGGGACATTGGGGTTCGCCTCCTCCCTGCCGGGGTGGCATGGCCCGGCGTCACCCAGACGGGGTGACAGCACCCGCCGCTCGCCCCCAAAGCGCCCACCGCCCGCACCGGGGCTGCAGGCGTGTGTGTGGCGCTGCCAACACGCCTCGGCGCTGCATTATTTATAAACCGGAGGAGCAGAGGGCTCAGCAGCAGCTGCAGAGCCCTCCCGGGCCACCCTGCCCAGCGTCACGCAGCCACCGAGCCCGCTGGCACGGTGGCACTGCGGCTCCGGCGGCCAGGAGGGACAATGGGGACGAGGCTGCCCGTGGGGCTGGCAGCGCCACGGGGCACCCAGATGCCACCCTGGCATCCCCTCGGCCGGGGCGTGCGGCCGGTGCAGCACGCGGGGACGTCCGGCACGTCCCTGTGTCCCCTGCGCCGGCGCGGCACCCCCAAGCTGCCTCCTGGCACGGCGTGAACCCATTGCAGATGGGTTTGGGTGATGGCAGCAAAGGGGTGTTGCCACCCAAAACCCAGCCAGCCCCCCCTCCCCAGCGGCACAGGGCAGAGCCCTGGCTGTACCACAGCACCGTTCACCAAGAGCAGGATGTGGCCCCGGCGTTTTCTCACACCGCCAGGCTCCGTTTGCTACGGCAAACAGGTTTTCCTTAAGCTTTGCAGAATCCTCCCACCTCCTCCCCCCGTTACGAGTCCCACCTCCGGGCTGGTGGGGGGGTGGGGGGTGGGGGTGGGAGAGAAGGCTGAGTTGGGGCTTTTAATTTTTCATTATTAATTTCCCATCGACGCCGAGAGGCGCCGGGGCTCGCTCAGCCGCCCCCAGCATCGCCCCCCGCGCTCCCTCGCGCTCTCCTGGAGCTCTGCACCGGCTGAAGCCGAGCCAGGCTGCCGATAGGATTAATTCTGCATGACTGCCCATCTCCGCGGGGGGATCTAAGACCCTCAGGCCTGCAGCAATCTTTAAAATTCCTCCAGCCCAACTTAATTCCCTCTTCCTGCAGAGCTGGCGCATCTGCTGCAGTCAGGCACGGAGAGAGGGAGACGGAGGGAAAGGGGGGGACGCCGGCACCCAGGACGGCCGCCAGCTCTGGCGCCAGGCGGTGGCCCTGCTAGGGTGGTCGCGGTCCCGCGTTGTCACCGTGGGGTCACCCAAAGCCACGCCGGTCACCCATCCCAGCCCCACGGGTGGCGGCGCAAGGAAAGGGTTTGCACTGGGGATGGGGGAAACTGAGTCACGCTGGGGCAGCGTGGGGACGGTGGCCGGACGCAGCCCCCTGTGCTGTGGCCCCGGCGCGTTGTCACCCCCCTCCACCCCTGCCTAGGACTCCCCAAACCGGGAGGCTGACTTAAAAATGGGTTTTTTCACACACCTACGGGCTTGTTCAGACCCCCCCACCCCTGCTCTCACCCTCTGCAGTCCCAAGGACAGACCCGCAGGGTCGAACATCATCCGGGGGGCACTCAGGGACCAGCATCCCTGGATTTTGGGATGGCTCATGGAAACACAGCTGCTGCTTGGGAAACAGCCCCGCACCCCTGAGCGCAGCCCGGGGCCAAAGCCCCCCTCCCAGGCCCCTCTCCCAAAGGGACAAGGACCCCAGCGTCAGCCGGGGGCTGCGCACCCCCTGCGCTGGCACTGCGGGACACCCTGCCCCACGCGAGCCACCACCACCGAACGGCGGCAGGGCGAGGAGCCCAGCCAAGCCGGGGGTGCTCCCCCCCAAACCCCCGCCATGCACCGCGGCAGCCCGGGGACGGCGGCGTGTCCCCGCGCTTTGAAGGCTCAGCCGCCGCCACGCCGAGCCTGGCAGCCGGCGGGCAGAGCTAACCTTCGGGGGGGGGGGGTGATGGGGAGAGGTGGGGAGGGAATTGGCGTGGGAGGGGGATACAGCCACCAAATTCCAACCCCTGCCTGCACCCACTGTCCAGAGGTGTCGGCAGCTGCCGAACCCATGAGAGCCATGGCTCTGCCTTCTTGCCTGCAACTTGCCCGGCTTGCCTGGCAGCCGGGAGGAAGGCGAGGAGGAGCGCAGCCCAGCCCAGCTGCCGGCGGAGCTGCGGATACATGCATTTAAATCACTTATATCTTTACTTTCTCCTGCGCTGGCTGTGAGATGGGCTTTTTTTTGCATGCGTAATTAGGGGGTGGAACAGATGGCGGAGGGTTCGTTTAAAGTAATGCATCCATTAAAATAACCTTCGCTGTCGGGGACTGCGCTCCGACAGGGGCCTGTTTCACCGGGGGCGGTGGGGAGGGAGGTGGTGGTGGTGGTGGGGGGGGGGGTTTGTTCTGCAAGGGGTGTGTGTGGGGGGGGGTCGGATTTTGGGAAGGCATCCCAGGGGCCGGAGCGTACGCTCCCTTTGGGATGCATCATCCCGGATTGCGGGGTGAAGGGGCGAAGCCGGTGGGGCTACACCGACCTCTGTTGCCTGGCTTGTGCGTGAGAGCTGGGGCTAAACTGGAACCAAACTGGGGCCAAACTGGGGTTGAGGCGGACCTCTCCGGGGCTCAGTTTCCATAGCAATATGATGGCAGTGAGATGGCGGGGACGCAAAGCCCAGCCAAGGGCCAGCGGCCAGCCCTCCGGCATCTCCCAAGCTGGGGAGGATGCCACGGGGCGGGCACGGTCCCCGACGTCCCCGCGGGGGGCAGCTCCGGCCGGGGGGACCCCCGGCCGGAGC
>BOSO01002101.1:112166-181921 GCA_018403395.1 Gorsachius goisagi
GCCCCCCCCCCCCGAGGTCCCAATAGGATGCGCAGGGCATTGCTGCCCTCTCCCGGGTTGCACCCGCACTGCGCACCCCCCCTCCTCCGAGGATGCACACACGCAGTGTGTCCCCCCCAATACAAACCGGGGTGCACATCCGCACCTCATTACTCTCTCCGGCTCAGCACCCCTGCGCCTTCACGCAAAACCACGGAGCCACCCAAGCACCCCCCCCAGTCCCTTTCCTTCCCACCCACCCCGACTTTTAATTAATTTTTCTTTTTTAAGCAAAAGCTTCTAGGGCCTGGAAACTTCCCCGCTGTTTGATAACACCTTGCGCCTCCATATTCTTCGGGGTACGGTGTTGCGTCCCCTCTTGGCCAGGGGATGTCAGGAGGGCAGGAGGTGACCAAGGGCCTTTGGGACAGCGGTGGCAGAGCGGGGAGCTGCCACCCCCCAGCTCCCTGAGCACCCCGTGACCCCTGCGTGGCTCCGTTGAGCATCTCTCCAGCTCCTTCCCTCCATATCTCCGCCGATGTTAATGTTCCCAGAGCCTGGTAGATACAATATAATTAAAGTAGATAATACCACTGATGTTTGTTATGACATTGTGTTTTTGTGAGTGACGAGTGAAGGGTTAACTCCAGGGAATTGGGAATATTGCTCGGCTGCTAATAACACGTGAGTCATCGATGAAATAACACATGGGTGCAGGGAGAGACACAGCACCTGGCTTTACAGCCGCCCTCCGCCTCGCCTGCGTGGTGCAGGTTGGGGTTTGATTCGTGTCTCTGGATCAACAGGCAGCGAGGAGCGAATCCCCACTCAGGCTACGCAATGGGCACCCCAGCTCCGCCGCCCAACTGGGGTGAACTGGTGAGCGGGGGTCAAGCTGAGAGTTGTCTTCCAGCGGGGACCTATGGCACCCGAAAAGCTGTCAGGCAGCTCCGTCCACGGGCTCCATGTACCCCAGCAGGATCGACGGGGATGGATCGGGGACCGGCTGGCTCTGCGCACCCCGGATAAGGACGGGGACCGGTCTGCATCGCTCCTGGAAGCGGTGGGGAGAGGAGGCCTGAGCTCCAGCCCGGTCAGCAGAGGAATCTGCACACGCAGACAGGATCGCTGCAATTGCTGGTGGCTGAGTGAGCAACTTTGCAGGCTTCCTCGTCCCCTTGCCCTGAATGTCAGCTTTGAATTTTCTTGCTATTTTTAGGGACGGTTCAAAAAAACGAGGAGGTTCCCTCCCCTCTCGCCTTGCAGGGCTTTGCGCCCTACGAAGGTTGCAAGGCTGCGCCTCGCTGTACCTGCGTGTTAGCCAGGGGAGCGGGACGGAGGGACGGGCAGGGAGGGAAGGAGGTCGTGCAAAAAACCATTCCATTGCAAAAGCAGAATGGGTTAGAATGTAAAAGATTTATTAATTTAATCCGAAGCATTAAAAGGTCATGTATTAATCAAAGAGATGCTTAAAACTGTCAAAGTCCTTTGTCAGGTTTGAAGTGCATCTCCATAGTTATCATAAAATATATATATCAGTCTGGCATGGAGCCCTCGGCGGGGCTGGGAGCGGGGATGAGGAGCACAGCGAGGCGTTTGGCAGTAGGGTCCCTGCCGAGGGGCACCCATGCCCCGGCCCTGCCAGGCTCCCGGCCGTGCCTGGCACCCCCACACTGAGCTGGGTGCCTTGTGGGTCACCCTGCTTGTCCCCAGGCCTGGCTTTGTCCCCCCTTCAAGTCTGGCTTGTTGTCCCTGCAGTTGTCCCCAGCTCGGCTGCGTGGAGGTGGTTTGGGTTTGGGGGGGCAGGTGGGGGGAGATAGATGCGATGGGTTTGGGAGTGGGGGTCCTCCCCTCGCCCCCCGTTCAGAGAGCCGCCGGCGGGCACAGCCCTGGCAGGCAGTAGTGGGGAGGGGGAGCCGTGCCCACGCCACCCGTGTCACAACGCCGCGGGTGCTCAGCCCCGCCTGCATCTCTTTGTACCGGGGGAAGGGGGTGGCGGAGGCGGGTCCCCAGGGCCACCCGGGTCACCCGGGCACCCTGTCCCCTCTCCCAGCCAAGTGCTGTGTCAGCAGCGTTGGCGTGGACTTACGCTACCATCTAGTGGCTGCTTTACCGAGCCGGGGCCACCGCTGTCCCCGGCTCTCAGCCCGTGTCCCTGCACCCTGCGGGCGGCTGCTCCGGGCACCCAGCACCCCCAAACCCAGGGGGCGAGGGCCCCACTCCCCATCACTCTCGCCAGCATCAGGCCAGGGGGTGACCTGCTGGGCTTTGTCCCCCAAAAGCTCGGGTGGCCTCGGCTGGGTGGTGGTGGAAGTCGGCACCCTGAAAGCCCCAGCTCCCCAGGGTGGAGGTGGGGGGTTTGGAGGCAGTGGGGTGCAGCAGGGGAGAGCTGGGGTGCACGGGTACGGGGGGGTGAGGGGGACGGCAAGAGGTGCTTGGTACATTGTGGGGATGCAGGAGCTGCCTTTGTGGGGAGCACGGTCCAGAGCCCCCGACTGGGTTTGGGGAGATCCTGCCCCACCAGTGTCTGCGGAGGATTGGGGCCATCCAGATTTCCCCCCGATAACTGCAAGCAGCAGAAGGGACCCATCCACCCTTGAATTCCAGCCCCATGCTTCCCCGGAGCAGGAGCAAAACCATCCCGGATTTCTCCCTGATGCAACCATTTCCGAGCAGCCGCGCACAGCACCGTGCCCTGGGCAGAGCAAGGCTCCCGCTGCGCCTCCTCCCCATCCATGGACGTCTGCAGTGTGTCCTGACTGTCCTCACGCCTCGCTTCACCCTCAAAACCTCCATCCCTAAATCCTGCTGCTCCCCGGTTGCTGTCACGGATGCCTCTGCGGCCGGTGCATGGCTCTTCCCAAACCTCAGTTGTTTTTTCCATGGGAAAAAAAGTGTCCCCTCTCAGTATCTGGTACTGAGCTGCTGGATGACTGCAGATAAATCTTTCAGTGCCTCAGTTTCCCCTGTGGGGGAAACTTCCCCTGCAGGCCTGGACCAGCAGTCCCAAGCCTGATTGAGCCTAAAACCACATTTTTGGCCAATTTCCACTGTTGTCTGGCCATCGGCGCCGTGGGGACGCGGCTCCAATCCATGACCCAGGAGCTCTGCGGGCTCTGCCCATCCCTGGGGAGCTTGGGCCAAAGGGCAGAGGGACAGACCGGGTCCCCAGGCCTGTTTTGGGTGGGGATGGCTCCTTCCTGACCACAGCTCCCAGCAGCAGCTCCGGGCAAGGGGACCCCCCCGGGGAGGGTGGCAGTGCCACGGCTCCCTCGTGCCAGGGTCTGCAGTGCTGGCCATCTGCAGCGGTCTCACACCTGCGCCCACCGCCCGCTTGGCACCGGCTGGGCACGCTCGCTCCAGAACCCCGAGGCTGGCATGGCGCAGGCAGCGCAGCCGGCCGGAGCAGGCCCGCCTGGGCTCGGCAGGCGCGGGCAGGGTTTGCAGGCAGGAGCAGGGAAGGCAGGTCTGGGCACGATGGGGACAAAGGGGTCCTGGGGAGCATCGGAGGGACCTGAGGCCGCAGGCTCACGCTGGATTCGGCCCTCGGCTGCGGGCAGGGTGAGGGCAGGGGAGGGAATCCAGAAGACGCTGCAGTCAGTGCTCGGCTCTGCGGTGCTGCCTGCGATGCTGGAGGAACTGGTCAGCCCGGAGGGGAAGGGGCCAGCGCCCCCGGGTCGGGATGCTGAGCTTCGCCCTCCCCAGCACCTGCAGCTCTGTTCCCTTCGAGCACCCAAGCCAGGCTCTGCAGCAATGAGCCCTGCAGCACCTTCGGGGGGGGGGGGGGGGGGGGGGGGGGGGGGGGGGGGGCCCCCGACCCCGGGCCGGCAGCCGCCCGCCCGCCCGCCTGAGGGGGGGCGGGCGGGGGCGGGGCCACCTTCCCCACCTCCCCATCGCTCCTGGTTGGACCCTGGCACCCCAGGGTGGACCCTGCCCTGGGCTGCCAGGAGTCGGTCGGTCCCTCTGTCGGTCCCTCTGTCAGTCCCTCTGTCAGTCCCTCTGTCCCTGGTCAATGCGGCCCAGCATTAACATAAAATCAATGCCCCCTCCCCTGCCCAGCCCATGGTCACCCCAGGGCAAAACCCTGTAACCCCTTCACCCCTACCTGGGGGCACCCATGGGGGAGAGGGGAGGGGAAGGACAGAGGCCAGCATGGGGGTACCTCCTCCCTCCAGCCCCTTCACACAGGTCCCTGCAACCTTGGGCCCCACTCTCTGTCCCCAAGAGCTTTCACACTCCTGACACCAAAGGGGAAAACTGGGGGGGACAGAGCATGGTGGCATGACCGTGGTCCCGCAGGGAGGGGCTGCTGTGGTACAACTGCGTTTAAAAGCACGTGGCCAAATCCACGCGGATCCCCGGGCCACGGCAGGGCCAGCACAAACCCTCTGGCTCAGCCCTGACCCACTCCTGCCACCGGCACCGCTGGGTACGGGGGTCCTTGGCTGGGCTTGGGGGGGTCAGGATCTGGCCCAGGGGGGGATGGCATCGTTCCCCATTGGGGGATCAGGATCTGGCCCAGGCTGCCGGGAGGCGAAAGCAGAGCATCCGGAAGGCAGGAGCGGGGAGCCCCCACCACCAGCCTGCCCCTCCGCGCCAGGCCAGGCCCCGGATTTACATTTTTATTCCTTTTTAAGTGAATTTTGCGCCAGAGGGAATTGCCACGTTGGCAGCCCGGCGGAGCGAGGGGCTGATCCTGCTGCTGCTGCCCTGCTGTAACGCTGCCGGGCAGCCAGGCCGCGGTGGGATCAGCCCCCCCGAATGCCCAACCAGGCAGGAACGGGCAGGAGCTGGGCAGGATCGAGTTGGGGCTGGGGGGCTGGCACGGCCGGGGCCCAGCACCGCAGGGTCTGTCCGGCAGCGTCCATCAGTCCATCACACCCTGGATTGGAGGGGCTGCCTGTGGGCGCAGCGAAGGTGATGCTGAGCCTTCCTCCCCGCCGGTGCCCAGCTGCTCCCTCCTCCCACGCGCCTCCGCGTTCCAGCCCTCTTCTCTCCACAGGTGCCCGCCATGGCCGTGCAGCCGCATCCACCTCCTCCATCCACCTCCTCCATCCACCTCCTCCCCGAGCAAGCACCGAGCAGCCGCGGCCGGACGCTGCTGCCTGATCCCCCCAGCCACAGCCGGGGTGCACAGGCTTGGGGTCCCCATGCCCCCCGCCCCCCGAGCCAGCCCTGCTCTATGAAACCTCCAGCTGCAATTAAGTGGGAGATTCTAATCACCAGGGCTGAGCCGCAGATGGACCCTGCTCAGTGCCGGTGCTGGGGGACACGGGGTGCCAGGGGACATGGGGGGGGGGATGGGGGGAGCACGGCTCTGCTTTGCTTCCCCAAGCTGGGCTCTGCTCGGTTCAGAGAACAAGGGGTGAACGGGGTGCTCCCTCCAGCTGGAGGGCTCTGCCCCCCCCACGGGGCTGGAGAGGGACAGCACACGTGTCCCCACGGGCCTGGGGACAAGGGCCACCTCGCGTGGGTGAGACGTGTGCGCCCAGCACAAAGGGAGAGTGGTTTTGGGGTGCTGGGTGTGTGTCAGAGCCTGTGTGCAATGACTTTTGGGGGGTGCACGTGTGTGCACACACGTGCCCGGAGCTGCGGGCAGGGCTGCACCGAGCGCAGGCAGCGCGCGTGTACACGTGTGTGCAGAACACACGGGTGTGCACGCGTGTGCACGCCAAGCGCGGGGGCGATATGAGGCAGGGGGCACATCCCTAAGCCCCAGAGGTACCAGCGGGGGGGTGACGGTGCGGAGCCCGTAGGGTGCCCCATGGCCCCCTGGCCCCACATGCCTGCGTGCCCCTGGGTGCCCAGCCCCAGGCGTGGGGCGGCCGGAGCCGGTGGCTGCAATCTGGCACCGGGGCTCTGCCCACCGCCGTCCGGTGCCAACCGCCTCCTCGCCTCGGCTGGCGGTGCCACGCAATCTGCTCTCCTCGCCTGGCCCCCCCGGCACTGGGCATCGGGCCATGCTGCCCAGCCAAGCCTGGCCGGGGGCCTGGCTCTTCCCAGAGGGATTTTTCCCTGGGATGGGGAAGCAGGGCGGCCACATCCAGCCCTGCTCCACTGCACGCCCCTGTTCCCGAGGGATTTGCAGCCCTGGTAGGATCTGGAGTGAAGCAGGAGCCGGGGAGGTGCCCAGGGACAGTGGCATGTCCCCCAGCCCGCTGGCCCTGGCCCTGTGCCCCCCTCCCCACCTGCCCGGGGCCTCCCCCCCCCCAGCCTGAGCCCCCCCTAGATGGGGCCCGGGGCCAGTCCCCCCCTTTCCACCAGTGCTGGGGAATTCATTAACCGGCCACAGCTGGGCCCTGCTGGGGAGGCCAAGCTGCGAGGAAAATTAACCCCTTCCTCCCCAGCCTCCAAGCAGAGGAAGCCCGCCCCCCCCCAGCACATCTGCCCTCGCACAGAGGAGGGGGCCAGCAGCTCCCCCCAGCCAGGCACTGCGCAGGGACCACCCCCCCACCACCCCCCCCCGCTAATTAAACCCAGGCTGCTGCCTCATTAACGCACGGGGCCAGGAGGCAGCAGGAGGGGATGGTCCCCACTGTGGGGATGTTGGATGCAGGGGGGGCTGTGGGGTGCCCTGCGTGGGAGCAGCTTTGCAAATCCAAATGCTTCCCAACCCCACTTTTCCAGGCTTTGATTTGCAAGGGGAGCTGGTGCTGCAGCCCCAAATGCCCTGGGGGGGCAGGAGGCCCCTTGTGGAGGTGGCCCCCCCAGCCCAGAGGATGTCAGTGCCCTGGGGCTGGAGGAGATCAGAATATGGCCCTTGGTCCTGGCTTGACTCAAACTGGGACCCCCCCTGGGTGGGGAGGGGTGACCCCACCCCAAATTTTGCAACCCAGGGTTGTACCCCAGCTCTAGCACCCCGCCCCCCTAGCCAGTGCCTATCCCCCACCTCCCATCCCAGAGGAGGGGGGCAGAAGGACCCACGCTCCCCCCACTTGTTAGAAAGGTTTTATTTCTCTCTATTTACAGACTGAATTTTAAAAAAAATAAACAACAAATCCCTTCCCTTCCCTCCCCCCCCCCCCCCCCCTTGGCACTGCCCACCCCCAGCCCTGCCCCATGGGTGCAGGGGAGCCCTTGGCCATGGGCAGCAGCGCTGGGGCCAAGCCTTGGATTGCAGGCACCACCCCCCCCCCTCCAAGGAAAGGGGGTGCCCAGGGGGGCAGCCGGCCCCCAGGAGCCAGCCGGCAGGGTGGCATCCCCCCCCCCCAGTGTGCCATCACATTCACATTGTGCCCCCAGTCCCCCTGCCAGCCCCCATTAATGCTTGCTGCAGGGGTTTAAGCCAAGCTGCAGCCGGGGACACCCCCCCACCTCCGAGTGCCATGGGGGTGACCCCATCCTGTACCCCCCTCCCACCCCACACACAGCAGTGGGGAACAGCCCCCGGGGCAGAGCTGCCCCCCCCATAGCCTGGGGGCTCCCCCCAGGACCCCTTATGTCCCCCCCCCAGACCCCTTGTTCCCCCCAGTGCAAGCAGAGGTTTATGGCTTTCAGGATTTGGCTCTACTATAAGGAGAGGGGATAAAAGGGGGGGCAAGGAGATCCCCCAAATACAGGGATCCCTGGAGGGGTGAGGTGGCTGCTGGGGTGTGGGGTATAAAATCTTATAAATTAAAGACGATATAAGGGGGGGGGAGGTTGAGGTGACCTTCCCCAGGTGAGCGCCAGGATTTGGGGGGCTGAACCTCCCCCAGGTGCACCGAGCTGAGCTGGGGGAGAGGAGATTGGGGTTGGCATGGGGAGCCCCCCCCCCCAAAGCCTCTGCTGCTGTGGGGCTAGGGGTGTCTGGGGGACATGGGGGGATTTGGAGGGGGGTACCCCACCCTCCTCACCCCAGCAAAGCACTTCTCAGGTTCAAACTTGGGTGTGAAGGCAACAAGAGAGGGGATGGGGGGGGGCGGGAGGGGCTGGGGGCACAGCTTTGCCCCTTCTCTGGGTCCAAGATCCTTGTGCAAACACCCCCCGCCATCCTCCCCAGGGCAACCTGAGCACCCCCGAACAGGCTTTTGGGGGGCGGGGGAAGGGGGGCACAGGCAAAGCGAGCAACAACCACCCTGCAAAAAGGGGGAGATTTGCCCAAAAGCCACCCCAGAGCCCAGCTTGGGGGGTGCCAGCGCCAGGTCACTGGTTGTCCCCCGGCTGGTACTGGGGCTCGGTGGCGGTGAAGTAGTCCTCAAGGAAGGACTGGAGGTACTCGAAGGTGGGGCGCTCCTCGGGCTCCCGCTTCCAGCACTGCACCATCACCTCGTGCAGGGACGGGGGGCAGTTGCCCGGGCACTGCATGCGGTAGCCCCGCTCCACCTGCTCCAGCACCTCCCTGTTGTTCATCCCTGCGTGACAAGAACACCCCCCGCTCAGTGAGCAGCACCCCCACGGGACAAGCCAGTGGGGAAACTGAGGCACGCCAAGGGACGCGGCGGCATTGCCCCGTGGTTTGGATAGGGTAACTGAGGCACGGGGCAAGCCTTTTTGGTGGCAGTGCTGGGGAGGGCCAGCCCCTGCCCTGTCTGCACCCCGCTGCCCAGCCCGCCCCAAGGGTGCCCGCTGCCCTGTACCTGGGTAGGGCACCCGGCCTTTGGTCACCAGCTCGGTCAGGAGGATGCCGAAGGACCAGACGTCCGACTTGATGGTGAACTTCCCAAAGAGCGCGGCCTCCGGGGCCGTCCACTTGATGGGGAACTTGGCACCTGCAAGGGGGGGCGGGTGAGACATGGCCAGAGCACCCCGCTGCGCCCGCACCCCGGGTACCCCTCACCTGGGGCACCCAGCCCTGGGGACACCCTGCCCCTGGGGCATCTTACACCAGAGGCACCCTACACCTGGAGCACCCTGTATGGAGAGAGTCCTGCACCCAGGGTACCCTGCACCAGGAGGATCCTGCACCCAGACACCCGGCACTGGGGGCACCCAGCACCCAAGGCCCCCTCTGCCTGGGGTACCCCACACATGGGGCACCCTGCACTGGGGGCACCCTGTACCTGAGGTACCCATCATCTGGAGCACCCATTCCGTGGGTGCCAGGGTGCTCATCATCTGGGGTATCCAGCCCCTAGGTTACCCATCTCCTGGGACACTCATCAGCCAGGGTGCCCATCATCTCATCTAGAGTATCCACCCCCCAGGTTACCCATCCCCTGGGGTATCCATCATCTGGGGCACCCATCCCCTGGGATACCCATCCCCTGGGGCACCCATTCCCTGGGGTACCCATCAGCCGGCGTACCCATCAGCCAGGGTGCCCATCATCCAGGGTATCCACCCCCCAGGTTACCCATCTCCTGGGACACCCATCAGCCAGGGTGCCCATCATCTCATCTGGAGTATCCACCCCCCAGGATACCCATCCCCTGGGGCACCCATCCCCTGGGGCACCCATCCCCTGGGGCACCTATCACCTGGGGTACCCATCCCCTGGGGTACCTATCACCTGGGGTACCCACCCCCTGGGGCACCCATCCCCTGGGACACCCATCCCCTGGGACACCCATTGCCCAGGACACCCAGCATTGGGGTGACCACCCCCAGGCCCAGGGTGGGACACATCACGGAGGGGACAGGGCAGCGGTCCCCCCAGCAGCGGGGCCCCAAGCCGGCTCACCCTGGCGTGCCGTGTACTCGTTGTCCTCGATGAGGCGGGCGAGGCCGAAGTCAGCGATCTTGCACACCAGGTTGTCTCCCACCAGGATGTTGGCGGCGCGGAGGTCCCGGTGGATGTAGTTCATCCGCTCAATGTAGGCCATGCCCGCTGCGATCTGAGGGGGGTGGGGAAGCAGTGAGGACCCCCCCGGATGCACCCCCTGGGGGGCACCCCCACCCCGTGCCAGGCTCCCCGGTACCTGGGCAGCCATGTCCACCAGCTGGGGCAGCTTCAAGTAGCGACCGTCCCCATCCTTTAGGAAATCCAGCAAGCTGCCTGCGGGCAGAGGGTGCCGGTCAAAGCGCCTGAGAACCATCCATGCCCACCCAAGGGTGCCCTCCACTGCAAACCCCCAGCCTAGGGACCAGCTCCCTGCCCACCCCGGCTGTGTCCAGGAGGGGTGAGACTTCCAGAAGAACCATGGGAAGAAAAGCTGGGGGGTCCCTTGGGCAGTGCCCCCCACTCACCCTGGCTCATGAACTCGGTGACGATGTAGATGGGCTCCTCTGACACCACGGCGTAGAGCTGCACCAGCTTGTCGTGCCGCAGCCGCTTCATGATCTGAGCCTCCTCCAGGAAGGCCTCGGGCGACATGGTGCCCGGCTTCAGCGTCTTCACCGCCACCTTTGTGGTGCCGTTCCACGTGCCTGGGCCGGGGAGACGGGGTCACCGCGAGCCCAGGGGACAGCCGGCCTTGGCAGGGCCGGGATGGAGGGGTGCATGGATGCATGCTTGCATGGATGGATGGATGGGATGGGTGGATGGGGGGATGGATGCATGGATGCATGGAGGGATGCATGGATGGAGGAGCAAGGAAATCAGGGCAGGGCAAGGAAGAGACGTGACACCACCATACCCCACCCAGGACAAGAAGTCCCCTTCACCCCATGGCATGGGGACAAGACACCCAGGAGCTCATCTCCTAATGCCAACCTTACCCCATTCCCCATCCCTCCACAGGGGAGCCTGTGACAAGCTGCCATCTCCCCCACAGCAGTAGGTACCTCCTGGCAGGGCAGGACCAGACTGCTCCTGCCCCCCGCGCCCCCGCCCCAGCCGGCTGGGCCAGCCTTACCCATCCACACGTCTCCGAAACATCCCATGCCGAGTTTCTTGTTGAGGCTGATGGATTCCCGCACTATCTCCCAGGCGTCCTTAGCTAATCCCAGGGTCTGGGGCTTCATAGCGGGGCACGCGCGGGTTAGCAGATGGCACAACCCATCGTTATACTCTGCAGGGGTGGGGGCAAGGAGGGGAGGAGGGAGGGAGGGAGGGGGTGCGATGGGATGAATGCAGCATGCACGCCGAGCGGAGGGAGCGCGGGGCGCCAGAAGAAGAGGATGACGAAGGGTGGACCCCCCGGCCTGGTCTTGTCTCCTGCTTGTGGTCCCATCAGAAATGGGGGGGCTTCTTGCCCATGCAGGGGCATCATGGGGCATCCTGGGGTACCTGTTGTGACCCCCGAGCAGGACATGGGGCATTTCCCCATGCTGGCAAACTGGAGCCGCTCAGCCTGTCCCAGCAGGCAGGAGCCCTTTGCTGGGGGTGGGGTGGGGAGGGGATGCCAGGCCTGGGGGTGCCCCTGCCACCCCCCCCACCGCCGCTCGCCCCGGCTTGCCCGCCTGGCCCTACCCATCCACACTTCCCCGAACTGTCCGTTGCCCAACTTCTTGAGGAGCTGGAGGGACTCGCGGGGGATCTCCCACACGTCTTTGGTTTTGACCGAGAGGTCGGCCAGCTTGGGGGTTCCCTTGTGGCACGGCACGGCCAGGCGGCAGCACAGCCCGGCCGCCCGCTCTGCCGCACCGGGGCGGGGGGACCAGCGTCAGCCCGGGCACAGACCCCCACCAGCCCTTTGCACCCACCCGCTAGCCCGGGCATCGCCCAGGCACGGACCCCCACCAGCCCTTTGCACCCAGGCACGGACCCCCACCAGCCCTTTGCACCCACCCACTAGCCCAGACATCGCCCAGGCTCCTGTGTGCTCCAACCAACCCCCAACATCCACACACATAGATGGGGTGCACACACACCCCACCCCCAGGGACAGCCCCGCACCCCCCGGGCTGGGTCGGACCCCCAATCCCCCCCGGCTGTGCCTGGGGAGCTGATGCCCACCCAGCCCCAGGGGCTATTTACCTTCTCTGGAGAGGCTGGGTGCTCCCTGCACCGAGGACACAGAAGAGGGGGGACCCTCAGGGGGTCCCCTAATGCCACCACCAGAACAGCCCCCTCCTTCTCCAGTTAAACCCAGTTAGCCCAGCTGGCTGCCTCTTTGCCAAAGGGTCTGCCAGGCTTTCCCCACTCCTCCCCATCACCCCACCGTGCCACCCCCCCGTGCCCCCCATCCCACCCTACCTATATAGTGCTGGACCAGCTGCTGGACGGTGTCGAACTGGGCACGGGTGGTGATGTAGTAGCCCCCATTGTCCAGTTTCCGAATCTTATAGTGCTTCACGTGGTCCCCCTTGGCCTCATCCCAGTCCCGGATGGAGAGGGAGTAGGCGCCTACATGGGGGCACGGGTCAGGGTGGGTCGAAGGGGAGGCGGGGTGCAGCCCCCGGTGTCCCCGTCCCTGTCCCCGTACCTTTGGTGGTCTCGCTCTCCCGGATGAGGAAGGTGCCCCTGCAGTTCCCATGGCACAGAAGCTGCCGCTCTGCATCCTTGCGCCCAATCTTCCCAAAGTACCACCTGCGCGGGGCTGGACTCAGCGCTGGGAGGGCACCGCCGAGGGGCACCCACGGGACGCCGGGGCTCGCCAGGGGTGCCAAGACACCGGGGCTTGAGGCTGATGGGGTCGGGGTCCCCCTCCACCCCTGTCCCCCCTGTACTCACTCTTCTGCTTGGATGGAGTCCACAGGGGCCACGTAGTTGCTGGGGATGTAGCCCGTGGCTCCCGAGCTCAGCGACCTGGCCTCCCACCAGTCACCCTCCCTGCAGAAAGAGGAACCAAGTGAGAAGGAGGGACAGACAGACAGACATGGCCACCCTGCACACAGCACCCCCAGACCCTGCTCTCCCCTGCTACAGAGGGCACCCACGCCTGGGTCACTGCTGAGACTGCCCAACTCATGACACACATGGCCCTGGTTCTCTTGGTATCCAGCAGTAGAGCCGAGGCAGAGCCTGGGTCCTGCAGAGGGTACCCGCAGCATGGAGGCACCTCCCCGGGGTGGCATGGGGGAGCTGGGGGTGGCAGGGGGTCTGGGGGGACTCACGTGTTGTTGATGATGTGGAATTTCTCCCCTTTCTGGAAGGTCAGGTCGTCCTCCGTCCTGGCCTCGTAGTCGTACAGGGCGATGAAAAGCGTCACGCCCCCACCTGCGGCACGCGGAGGGGACCACAGTGAGCCCCCCAGACCCCCCCTGGTGCCGCAGGGGTGCAGCCGGACACCCCCTCCCCCCCCATCCCCAAGCCCCCCCGCTGACCTGTGATGCCCCCACTCCGCATCTGCAGCGTGTTGGAGGTGAAGACCCCTGGCCCCGGGAAGGACGGAGCCGAGGGCATCGCCACGCCGTGGAAGTTGTTGAAGTCGGGGATGTGGGTGAAGACGGCACCCGGCTGCGTGGGGTCGGGGTCGTACTGGGAGGTGGGGGGCGGGGGGCAGCCCACCTCACCCCCCACCTGCCCTTTGCCGGACCCCTTCTCTTTGCAGTGCACACAGCCCATCCTGGGCACGGCCTGTGGACAGAGGGAGCGTGAGCCCTGCGCCCCCCCCGGCAGGGCACCCGCCTGCACACCCACGCGTGCACCCACTGGCACCGTCAGAGGCACTGGGGGGGGCACGCACGAGCCCCTGCCCACCCCAGCCCCGAGAGGAGGGGGGTCCTGCCACCCCCTGGCACAGCAAGCCGGGTGCCTGTGCTGCGACACGGGGACACCAGGCTCCCCCGTGGGCACCGCCACCGGCAGGGACCAGGCTGTGAGGGGGGCTGTACTGCCTGGGGGACCCCACGTCCCCCCTGGCACCCATGGGTGCTCCCATTCATGGGGACTCCACTCACTGCGAGGGCTCCTCAGGTCACTTCAGCTGCTCCATGTCACCTCGGGGAGGAGAAGAGGCACCTGGGGACACCGGGGAGGGTGTCAGGCAGAGGGCAAGAGCCCTGCACGGGCTGCAACACCCCTGTACAGACTGCAACACCCCAGCTTGGGCTGCAACACCCCTCCAAGGGCTGAAACACCTCTGCCATGGGCTGCAACACCCCTCCAAGGGCTGCAACACCTCAGCTTGGGCTGCAACACCCCTCCAAGGGCTGCAACACCCTTCCAAGGGCAGCAATACTCCTGCATGTGCCACAACACCCCTCCAAGGGCTGCAACATCCCTCCTTGGGCTGGAACACCTCTGCCATGGGCTGCAATACCCCGACTTGGGCTGCAACACCCCTCCTTGGGCTGCAACACCCCTCCTTGGGCTGCAACACCCCCCCAAGGGCTGCAACACCCCCCCAAGGGCTGCAACACCCCTCCAAGGGCTTCAACACCCCCCCCAAGGGCTGCAACACCCCTCCTTGGGCTGCAACACCCCTCCTTGGGCTGCAACACCTCAGCTTGGGCTTCAACTCCCCGACTTGGGCTGCAACACCCCTCCAAGGGCTGCAACACCCCCCCAAGGGCTGCAACACCCCGACCTGAGCTGCAACACCCCTCCAAGGGCTGCAACATCCCTGGTTGGGCTGCAACACCCCTCTAAGGGCTGCAACACCCCTCCAAGGGCTGCAACACCTCTGCACAGGCTGCAACACCCCTCTAAGGGCTGCAACACCCCCCCCCCAAGGGCTGCAACACCCCCCCCAAGGGCTGCAACACCCCTCCTTGGGCTGCAACACCCTTCCAAGGGCTGCAATACTCCTGCATGTGCCCCAACACCCCTCCAAGGGCTGCAACACCCCCCCCAAGGGCTGCAACACCCCCCCCCAAGGGCTGCAACAGCCCTCCAAGGGCTGCAATACCCCTCCAAGGGCTGAAACACCCCAGCTTGGGCTGCAACGCCCCTGCACAGGCTGCAACGCCCCTGCATGTGCCGCAAACACCCCTGCGCTGGCTGAAGCACCCCTGCACGGGCTGAAACCACATCCTTGAGTGGTTTTCACTCCTATCATGTCCTCAACGAACCGACCACCTCCCTCCAAGGGGAGAGGTGCTCCCCGGCTGCCCCCAAGGCTGGAGGGAGCCAGGCTGGGGGGGGGGGGGGGAAGGAGCCCTCGAAGCGTCCCCATCCCCTCCGCTCGGCAGGGGAACTGGTGCCTCGGGGAAGGAAGGGCCCTGCTCGCCTCGCTGCGGTCAGGGCAGAGCTTTTCTGGCCGGGGCCGCGCTCGGCAGCGAAGGTGCATGGAGGAGGAAATTGGCCCTCTCCTGCCGTGGCTGCAAGGAGACATTTCTGTCCCCAGCGCCGTCACCTCCCCTAAATGCTGGCCACCCACCCGCACCAGTCTGCCCAGTTTGGACTGGGCAGAGCTTTCCGGTCGAGGGCTCCGCAGCGATACGGCAGAGCTGGTCCCGTCTCCAGCCTGAGAGTGGAGGGAAGGTGCCGTGAAGCTGTGCTTCACCTGGCAGCCATGTCCTGGCCCCTGCGCTCCGGAGAGCGGGAGGAGACTGAGGTTTTGGGGCGGATGAGACATTTCAGGCAGGTTTCCCCTGTCACGGTCTTTGATTCACTTTCCTCTCTCTCAGCGGGGGGTGGAAAGGGCCCAGCTCTCCCCCTTTCACCTTCGCTTTCGACACCAGCGGTGTGGCAAGGCCGCGGCCGTTGCAGATGGGGCAGCGTTGCCAAATCTGAGAGGGCTTCGCTGGCCGGGGTTTTTATTTTTGCTGACAGTGAGTGTCTATTTCAGCTGATGAACATTCCCAGCTCTCACAAACCCTGTCCCCTCCGAGTGGGAATCACCCGCCCCGTTGCCGGCAATGCGCTCACAAACTTCCCATTTTGCCAAATTTGCGTGCCAAGCATGGTGGCGGTGCTGCCACGGCTGCCGGCCAGGACTGGGCGGGGGGGCAAGGAGCATCTCCTAAACAAGCACAATCTCCAAGTATCACAGCATCACGGGGTTCAGCCACTGCTCATGCCGTGTGCCCAGCTGTCACGCAGCAGCGTTGCACCCACGCTTCCCCTTCTCTGGGCAACCACAAAACCCCCGAGCTGATCCCTGCCACCAGCGTGGCAGAAAAACTGTCCCCTTGCATGGTCCTTGGGGAGGGGACGCAGCCGGCCCTGTGTCCGACGGCTGCGCGCTGGCGGCTGGCCCCAGCTCTCCCAAAAAGGAGCCGCTCACAGCCCGGGAGCAGATGGCGACCGAGCCCTTCCCGCACCGGCTCCACCAGCACCAGTCCTGGTCGAGTTGCCAGCTCCCGCCCCACGCTGAGGCCCAGCCAACTCATCACCCCCGCCGCTGCCCCCCGCCCTGCCAGGCATGGCCGGGCACGATGCAGCCACATCCCCAGCCACCCGTCCATCTGCTCCCCGGTCCCCCGGGACACGGGGCAGTTCAGCCCCATCCCCAGCTCCGAGCCGGAGCGCCACGTCCTGCTGCACACCGGTGTCACCCCGCGTGTCACCCCCAGTGCCGAGGCGCCCCGTGGGGATCACCCCCATCCCGTGGGGATCACCCCCATCCCGTGGGGATCACCCCCGTCCCCTGCCTCCATTCCCCTGGGGGAATGACGGTGATGGAGGGGTCAGGCGCCAGGGGGATGCAGCCGCACGGAGAGATATGGGGGCTGCTGGAAACGCCACGCACCCAGTGCCATGGGGCCAAGCCAGGGTGGCATTTGCCAGGCTGAGGGTGGGTGCCCAGCACCCAGGGTGCCACGGTTTCCCAGGGAGTGGGCGGGCGGCAGAGGGGCAGCCACCGGAGGAACCTGGCCGGCACCTACGCAGCAGGAGGAGGAAGCAGCAGGAGCACAGCATGGGGGGGGAGGGGGAGGAAGAGGATGGTGCTGGCAGGATCCCAGGCCTTGGGGAGAGTGGCAGCCAAGGAGGGGGGAGGGCAGGCAGGGACCACAGCTGAGCAGTGGCTGCAGCCCCTTGGGTACCCTGGGCCCCCACCCCGTGCCTTGTCCCATCCCCCTCACCTTGCGCACCCCTGTCCTTCGCACTTGGCCCCGCACCCCAGTGGCTCTCGCTGCCCTGTCGCAGCCTCCCCAGGGAAGAGGAACCGAGATTGCCCGGGCTCCTCCGTCCCCCCGTGGCCCTGAACCTCCCTGCTCCCAGGGGGGGAACTGAGGCACGAAGCAGCTGCAGCGCAGGAGGGGAAGGTGCCTCATTTTTGGTGGCTTGTTAGGACACACGACCCCAAGCCGTGTCCCCATCCCGTGCCCAGGACCCCTCCAGGCCTGGGGAGGGGACGAGAGGACACATCCTGCCCCTCCACCGCCCGCTCCTTGGCCCGGCCCGGTGGCAGATGGTGGCACGTCCCTGCTCCTTCCCCACTGCCCCCAGCCCTGAGTCCACCCCTGCAACCCAGAGTCGGGGCCCTGGAGTCGAGCCCTGCTCCTGCTCCAGTCCCCCCAGTTCACCCAGCACCTGGCGAGTCCCCTGCAGAGCACAGCAGTCCAGCTCAGCCCCGCTGGGAGCCGGTTCCCCAAGGACAGGGGGTACAAGGGGGGACGGGGAGGGCCCGGCCGTGCCTGGCGAGCCCCTCACCATGAGCATTCGGCTCCGGACCTCCACGAGACGCGGGGACACCAGCAGGGGCGGCAGGATGGGATGCAACGCTCCGTCGGGAACACACAGATGGGGTGACAGCCGCAAGAGGATCCCCCGAGCGTGGGTTTCCCGGCGGGGCGTCCCAGCCCAGTTGGGACACAGCGGGGGCTGGAAGCACCGGCTGTGCCTGGCGGCAGCGCGGTGCTGGCACGGTGCTATTCCCGGGCACTCTCCAGCAGCGATGCCCGCAGGGACACCCCTTCCCCTGCCCGCCCGTGAGAAGGCCAGGGTTCAAAGGGGGCTGCTGGCCCCCAAACCCATCTGGGCTCCAGCCGGGCATGGCCAGCGCTCGGCCAGCATCGCCCCTGTGCCAGGTGGCAGAGCACTGACCCCCCCACCAATACCCCAGGGCAGAAGAGGGAGGACTTGCCACCCCCCCAAAACCAATCTGCCCCCACGAGCCCACCTGCCAGCAGCCAGGCCCACGGCAGGGGGTGTCCCCTTGCCCCCCACCCTGGGAGGAGATGCCCACGGCGGAGCGAGCCCCCCACCCCACCCCCAGCCCAGCCTCCCAGGCCCATCGCTGGCTGGGAAAGCAGGATTTCCGCTGGAAGAAGAGCAATTCCCGGATCCGAGGGGCTGCAGGGGCGGAGGGAGGGAGCCGGCCAGGGCTCCAAATACAATGTCCCGGGAGGAGCGGGGCGGGGAGGGAATTGTGCAGGGCAGGAAGCCGTGAGTTCCTGTCCCTCCTTGGGACACACCAAGGACCAGGGACGAGGCAGAGGGGCAGGGAGCGGGGGGAGCACCCACTCCGGCCAGGGCCTGAGCCCCCCCGCAGCTGCCCCCAGCCCTGGCCGGGGAAAGCTCAGCCCCCAGCATCCCCCCGTGGGCTGGCACGCCGTGGGCTCCTGCAGGGTTGGGGGGAGCCGGTGTCGTACCCCCCCACCCGGTGTCCCCCGGGGTGCCGTGACCTGCCCCCTCCCCAGCACTCGGGTCCGGCGCAGGCGAAGGCTCCATTTGCCTCCGCAGCCTCCCCGCCGCGGCGTCGCTGCCGATGAGTGCCGGGAGGGCGAGCTGAGGCTGGCGGCTGCCCCCAGCCCTCCCCACGCCACGGCCTCGGGTGTGCTGCCCCCCCGCTGACCCCCTGCCCCCCAGGACGGGGTGGATGGGGGTCTCCTGTCCCCCCCCCGCCCCCAGGCTCATTGCAGAGGCTGGTGTTGCCCGGGGGGGAGTGGTGAGGGCAGAGCCCGGTGGCAGCCCCCCCAGCAGCCCCCCGCCGGGGGCACGGGCCCCTCTGTCCCCACGGCTCAGTGCCCTGCCCGGACCCAGAGCCACCCCACGCACGGCAGGGACAGCTCTCAACACCCCCCTCCCCAGCACACAGCAAGGAGATTGGGAGACCCCCACCCCATCGCAGGGGACAGAGGCCCCCCCCCCCCCCCCCCCCCAACCCTGCACCCCACGCCCCCCCCCCCCATGCCCCGTGCATCCCTCCTACCGTCAGCCCTCCTGCTCCGGCTCGCATGGACCCCCACTCCCACGCTGCCCCCGGCTCCCGGCGGGACCGCAGGCCGGGGTGCCACTGCAGCCCCCCGAACCACCCGGCACTGGGGGCCGGGGTGTCGAGGAGGGTGGCGGGGCAGGGCAAGGTGGGTGCTGCGGGGAGAGCGGGAGCGCCTGTGCGTGTGTTTCCCCTGTCTCTTCGGCGGTTCTCGCAGCTGAGCAAGAGCTTCCCCTCCCCTCACCCCCCCTTCCTCCCCGCGCTCCCAGCAATGGTTCATTGTACCAAGCCAGCCCAGCCGGGGTGGCCGCCGGCTCACCCTCCGGTACCGCTCACCGGGGCCTGCCGCCTGCCCAGGGAGGTGGCATGGGGGGGGACAGGCTGGCATGAGAGGGTCCCCGGTGCCCGGTGGCATGGGGGGGACACTGCCGCAGCTCCCCGGGCTCTGCCTGCGGGGATTTACCGGGGACACCCGGCTCTGCGGGATCCAGCTCTGCTCCACCTGTGCCAGGCTGGGGTGCTGCCTGCACCCATCCCAAGACAGAGCCTGGCATCACCCCATCGTGCCCCTGCCCCCCCCCCGAGCCAGCATCCCCAGGCCGGGGACAGCACAGGGATGGCATATTGCAAACAGGGGGCTGTGACCCCCCGAGGGGCAGGAACAAGGTGACCCCCTGATGGCAGAGCACACGCAGCAGCCACCTCTGTCCTCGGGCACGGGGGCTCTGCCGCGGCGGTTCTGTGGGGTTGGGGTGAACTTGGAGCAGGGCAGAGCCGTGGAGGGGCAGTGAGCAGCCCACCTTGCCCGGCCGATGGGCAGGTAGCTTGGGACCATGTTCTGGGGGGCTCCCATATGTCCCCCCCAAGATGGGGTGCAGCTCCTGGCCAGCTCAAACAGTTGCCACAGCCATCGATAGCCCACCAGGCCCCTTATTTACTCCTTCTCCAGATAAAGTTGCTGGTGGGACGACCCCAAGATTTGGCATCAGTCACACCAACCCACAAACCCACAGAGAGCTCTGGGAAGGGGGGTGAGCCCCCCAGCACCCTGCCTGAGCCCCCCAGCAACTTGCCTGTGCTCCCAGTCCAGGGCGCTGGGGCACCCACCCTGCAGAGCACCTCAGCACCCTGACCACCAGATCAAGGGGGTCTCGGTGGGCTCCCTCACTGGGGGACCCCCATGCCGATCCAGGGAGCAGGGCAGCCGTCCCTCCAAGGCGAAAGCCCCCCGGCTGGAAACACCCTCTGCAGCTGCCCTGGGCCCGATGGTACACGGCCCCCCAGCCACCCTCCCATCGCAGGGGACAGTGACAGCGAGGGGCTGGTGATATTTTTGTGTTGTCCCCCCCGCCGCAGTTTCCGGCATGGACTGTGCTCTCAAAGGGGGGTGAGGGTGTGCGGGGAGGGCGGGGGGGGGCGGTTGTGCTCTAACCCGGAGCTGACTGCATCCCGGCTCAGCCGCCCCATCTCCCCACGCAGTCAGGCAGGGTTGCATGCTGGTGGATGGGGGTCCTTCCCCATCCCTCCAGAGCCTTCCTCCTTCTCCTCCTCGCCCTGCGGTTAGCCCTCACAGCCTGACCTCTTTCCTGTGTAAGCATGAGTCCGGCCCTGGTGTTTCCTGTTCTCATGGTGGTGGTGGGGGTCAGGCTGGCAGAGGTCCCGGGACCCCACTGGGAGGGGGACATGGCCCCTGCACTGATGCCATGCTCCCCTTGTCACCCCCCCAACTCATTCTGTGGGTGGTGCGGATCGCAGCTCTGGTTTAGTCCTGGCTTTCGGGGCTCTCTGGGACTTGCTGGGGTGGGGGGGATTCAGACTCTGTTGGGGATGGAGCCAGCCCTGCCGGTGTCCCTGGGAGGGGACAGGGCACAGCAGGGACAGGGGTTGCGCGTCAGTGGTCACCTGCAGAGCAATGAGCCCCTCCGGGCTCCACCTGGGCTCCCAGGACCCTTCCCAAATTGTGGCCCCAGGTGTTTCTGGCTGGCTTCAGCCCCTTTTCTGGCCTTGAAAAGAGCTGGCTTAGCCTTGCCTGCCCCCCCCCCCCCCCCCCCCCCCGGCCGGCAAGCGGGCNNGGGCTTTGCCTTGCCGGCCCCCCCCCCCCCCCCCCCCAGCTGCCTGCATGCTGGCAGGGTGCTCTGGCACAAGGCAGGGCAGGCACTGCCACCCTGGAAGGGGCACAGAACACCCATCCCCCTGGGAGCAGGCAGTGTGTTGGGAGGGGTGAGTCTGGTCAAACCGTGGGGAGAAGGGCTGGCATGATCCCCCCCATCCCTGGCAGTCACAGCCTGGACATCTCCTTGAGGGGGGAGCAGCCTTGCCAAAAGGGGTCCCTGTGTGCAGGATGGAAATGGGAGCAGTGGTGTATAAATCCCCCCCTGGAGCATCCCCATTTCTGCCCCCGCCACCTGGGGAGGCTGGAGCCCTGGCAGCAGGGGGCAGGGGAGCCCCCAAAGCCCTCAGAGGCAGGTAAGGCTGAGGGGGAAGGTGGGTGGTTTCCCCATGGTGCTGGAGCAAATGCTCCCTTGCCTCTCCCTTTCAGCCCGGCTCGTGCCTCAGTTTCCCTCCTCCCAGCCAGAGAGGCTGAGCAGCGAGCAAGGGGTGACGTGCACCATTGCCAGCCCCCTGCCCAAACCTGGGGGCTAGGGTGGCTCAGCCTGTCCCCTCGTGGGGTGCCCATGTTTCCCTGTGCCCCTTGGCTGGCTCAGCCCTCCTTCCCTTCAAGCCCCCCAGCAAAGGGTTCCCAGTGCTCCCAGTCTCAGGGCCTGGCTTGTTAATGCCGAGCTGCTTGCAGCCCTGGCCCCCTGCTAGGGCACTGCCTCCTGCCCATCACCCCGGCGTCGGGGCTGCCTGGCAAAGAGCTCCCCAGCCCCAGAGAGGCTCCCCCCTTGGACCCCTGAACAGGGAGGGACACACAGCACTCTGCACCCCCCTGCCACGCTGCTCACGGCTCTTTGGGGTTCATCCTGCACCTCCCGTCCTCCTGCAGCACCCAGCGTTTCTCCATCTCCCTCCGCGGGGACCCTGCCGAGACACGCTCTCCCCGCCGAGCACCCCAGGGTGCCCGGCCCCTCCACGCACCCTGCAAGGCACCACATGATGCCGGTTCCTTCCCTCCTCCGGGGAGGGCCCCAGCTTCTGCATTGGCTCCACTGAGTTTCGGCAACTCCGGCTTAAAGGTGAGAGCTGGTGCTGGGCGAGCCGGCGTGGCGAGGATGGGTGCTCTCCGCTGGCTCGCAGCCTCTGTGCTCTGCATCGCCGTTTGGGGTGAGTCCGTCCCCACTGGGGACACCCCGGGGATGGGAGCGGGGGGCACCCAGGTGAGTCTCATCTCCCGCCCCGCTGCATTGCTGGGAATGCAGGGCAGGCTGGGGAAGTGGTTTCTTGCTTGCTGGGTGCCTAAATTTGCAGTTCCCCCACAACAGAGGAGACTTGGGGTGGGGTGGCAAAGGCGGGGGGATGGGGGGTGTGTGATGTGCCTCGAGGGCTCGGCGGGGCAAAAATAGGGCTAAATCGACCCAGTTGGGCTTTAACAGGCACAGAAGCCTGAGGCATTCCCTGGCTTTCCTGCAGGGAAGGCGGGCAGGCTATTGTTGGAAGCAGCAGGAGGGAATGGGGGGGGATGGGGGGGACTGTGTCCCCACAGGACCCCTTTCTCAGGTGGGTGTAAAGCTGAGCAGGGTTATGTTGCTGCTGGATCCATCGCTGTTCCTCCTGTCCCGGGCACTGCCTATGGGTACCCAGATCCAGGGTGTGACGGGCACCCATGGGACGGCCTGGGGTGCAGGCAGCAGGTGCTGCCAGTCCCTGCCTGCCCCAGGTTTCGGGTACAGAAGCAGAGCCGGGTCCGGTCCCAGCTGCCTGGGGCTGGGTATGGGGCAGGCGCTGCCGGATCGCTCTTGGTGAGGAGGAAGATGCTGACGGAGGGAAAGGCTTGCTCCCAGCGGCGGGTGTGTTGGCGTGGGGTTGCACAAGCTGGGAGCCCGCAGGGAGGTTGGGGAGGTCACTGGGAGATGTCAGGCAGGACCAGCCGGCTCCCTCAGCCATGTCAGGGGACGGCTTGGCTGCATGCCCCCTTAGAAACATCATCCAAAGCCATGGCCACCAGCCCTGGGGGTGTCACTGCCTCCCCGGGGGATGTCACCCTCCAGCCACCCCAGCTGGGCTTCCCTGGGGATGCAATGTGGCAGGGCTTGCTCCAGCGTGGCGGTGGGTGGTGGCATGGTGCCCACCCCAGATCTGGCCCTAGGAGGTGTCAGTGTGTCGGTGTCCCTTGCATGTGGCCACCGGTGGGCTCGTGGAGCTGCTTTTGGCCAAGCCCCCCCCCCTATCCTGTGCAGGAGGGGCTGCAGGGAAGGGGAGCTCTGGCTTGGGCAGCCTTCTGCCCCAACCACCCCGTCCCCTGCTCGGCCATGGGGGGGACAACCCCCCACTCACCCCTGCCCCTCTCTGCCTTTCAGGACAGGACTATGGGCTCTCCCGCTCACCCCCCCACTTCGGCTCCATCTACCATGTCCGAGGTAATGGGACCCTGCTGTGCCCTTTGCCATGGGGGCTGAGGGGGAGTGGAGGATGCTCAGCACCAGGCAGGACCAGGCCATCCCAGTGCCAAACTGGGGCAGCTTCCCACAGCTGGGTACCTCTCCCTGCCTCAGCACCCGTGGGGTCAGCAGTTTGGTTGGCTGTGGGTCTGCACACCCTGTGGGTGCTGGGGGGCTTGGGAGATGCCAGGGTGCTGAGGCCTTGGGGCTTGGGGGATGTCAGGGTGCTGAGGCCTTGGGGCTGACCCGTGTCCCACACTGGGGGCCCCGCAGGTGTCATTAACCTGCCCTACGCCGAGATCGAGGAGCCCTTCGAAGCCTGGTACAACCTGACGGGAAACAAGAGCCGGATCCAGTATTACGGGGGTAAGCAAGTGGGCATCCATCTGCTCCGGGCTGTGCCCATCCCGCACCGATCCCCATTCTTGAGGATGCGGGCAGGACCACCGTGCCTCAGTTTCCCCTTCCCGCTGGCACAGGGCAGGTCATAACCTACCAGCTGGCGTCGGTGAAGCCCTACGGGATGCGCTATAAGATCACGCCGGAGACCACCGAGAAGGAGGTGAACGCCAGGAGATGCTTCCAGCTGCCCGGCTCCAAGGAGGATGTGGTTAAGACCCAGAGCGTCTTCCCGAACATTGATGGCTTCAAGGTGAGGGAGCCTGGATCCGACCCGCTGCTCCGAGCATCTTCAGGCTCTGGAGTGGGGTGCTGGGCAGCTGGAGATGCTCCTCTCTGTCCCGGGGGTGCAGGGTGCTGGGACAGGCCAGCACATGCCCCCACACCCCGGGGCGCAGGGAGGGTCACTTCTCCACCTGGATCGGGGCCGGACTGCCGGCTCCTTTCCCAACCCTGGCAACCGTGTTGGGACGTGTCGCAGCCCACACGAACGCCGGTGTTTTGGGATGGCTTGGGCAAGTTGCGGCACGGCGGCTCAGCTCCCTGGGCGCAGCAGGAGGGGTGCAGCGTGCAACTGGGGGGGACAGCAAGCTGTCACCAAGCTGGACACCGAGCCAGACACGTGCCCATGGGGAAACATTGAAACATGTGGAAACATGAAAACCTGGAGCTTTTTGGAGCAGGGGTGCAGCCAGGCCCCCCACTATGGGTGCACATAGAGCACTGTGCACAGTCGGGTGTCCCCAGGGCACCGCTGAGCTGGACGGGGGGGGGGGTCTGTCCTGTGTTGCACCCCAAATCCTCACCCCACATTCCACCCCACGCCTGTGCTAAGGGCCATGAAGCGGCTGGATCGAGCCCGAGTGCCCAGGGTAGGCTGGGTGCAAGGCGCTGTACATGCACCAGGAGCAACGGGCTCCTGCAAAGGCGCTGGGTGGGAAGGAGCAACCATGGGGGGAGGATGTGGGGTCCCCACCCAGAGCCCCCCCTCCCTGATGCTGCATCCCCCCAGTTCCTGCGGGAGGAGTACTACCGGGGCCGGTACTGCGCCGTCTGGCAGAACGTCACCCGCTGGGCGCAGAAGAAGAACGTCTACACCCTGTGGGTGACCAACTCCAGCTGCGGGGTGGCCCCCGTCCACTATGAGATGCGGGGCTACAACAGCCTGCTGGGTTCCCACTACGACAAGTACGAGATCACCTACACTGACTTCGACAACAGCTTCCCCGCCTCCATCTTCGACCTCCCCATCAATGGTGAGCCGGGTTGGGCCCCCTGCCACCCTGCCGGCGGGGCTCGGGCTGATGGCTTCCGCTCCTTGCTCCCCAGAGACGAAGAAGTGCGGGGCCCTGCCAGGGAGCACGGTGGAGCACCGGGTGCTGGTGAACCCCATGGAGGACCTGGTGGGACAGCACCAGCCCTGGGCCCATGAGGTCTTCCACCACTACCGCCGGCGGCTGGGGCGGCAGTACGGCTCCGCACGGGAGCTGGAGCACAGGCAGAGTGTCTTCGTGCACAACATGAGGTACAGGCAACTGGGGGGGATGCTGACACCCCCCTCCGGAGGTGTTCCCCATCCCTGGGGGCTTGCGCTGCTGCTGCGGTGGGAGGTGGCAGCGGGACCGGCTGATGCCATCCCCGCCGTGGCGGCAGGTTTGTGCACTCGAGGAACCGCGCCGCCCTCTCCTACACGCTGGCGCTGAACCACCTGGCCGACCGCACGCCCCAGGAGCTGGCCGCCCTGCGGGGCCGTCGCCGGAGCGGGGCTCCCAACAATGGGCAGCCCTTCCCCACCCAGCTCTACGCCGGCCTCATCCTGCCCGAGAGCCTTGACTGGCGCATGTACGGTAGGTGCGGGGCTGGGGGGGCTGGGGGTCTCGCCATCAGGGTGGTGTGGGGCTGCGACGTGGAGGGTGTGAGCGCTCCCCATCCAGGCCAGTGCAAAGTCCAACCAAGCCACCCCGCGCTCCGTCGCCGTGCTGAGGGGCTGGTGGGGCTGTGCTGCCCCTTGGGACCCACCCCCCACCCCCCACCCCCGTGGCCCCCGCACTGCTCAGCAAGTGGAAGATCGAAGCAGGGCTTATCTGGCAAAAGGCAGCGTGGTCCATGCTTGGCCCTCATTCTGTCTGGTGCCCCAGGGGCAGATGTGACACCTGAAGCCACATCTGGCTGCCCCCATGCCCCCGTCAGCTGGGAGCGACACCCCCAGAGCTTGCACCAACCCAGGGGCAGGGGTCCCACAGATTTGCTGGTGTATTTGCCCATTTGCCCTCCCCAGTTAGCACCAAGGCTGCACTGCCTCTGGGAGCACAGCGAGTCCTCAACTCCTGCCTCAGTTTCCCTTCCGCTTGCCCTCATCCCCCGGTGCCACCCCAGTCTCATCCCGCTGTCCCCAGGCGCCGTGACCCCCGTCAAGGACCAGGCCGTCTGTGGGTCCTGCTGGAGCTTTGCTACAACGGGCGCCATGGAGGGTGCCCTCTTCCTCAAGGTGAGAGCGGGGCCGTGCCCCATGGGGATGGCTGGGGCACCTGGAGGGTGCCTGGCCCCATCCCTGCAGCATGTCCCCCCCCCCGCAGACCGGCGTGCTGACCCCCCTGTCCCAACAAGTCCTCATCGACTGCTCCTGGGGCTTTGGGAACTACGCCTGTGACGGGGGCGAGGAGTGGCGAGCCTATGAGTGGATCAAGAAACACGGCGGCATAGCCAGCACCGAGTCCTATGGCACCTACCTGGGGCAGGTGAGGGTGGCCCTGTGTCCCTGCCAGGGTGCCCCAGGTCTCGGGATTTGTCCCCTGGGCCTTTAAAGCCTTGGTGGGGCTGATCAGGATGGTGCTAAGGGGCTCTGGAAATGGCGATGTCACCAGGTCCCCAAGACACCAGGCTCCCTGAGGTTCAAAGCACAGTCCAAAGCCAAGCCCCAGGGCTCAGCTTGGGTGGTTTCATCACCACGTGCCTCAGTTTCTCTTCTTGCAAAACAGGGACGAGGCTCCTCCACCCATGGGTGGTACTATGGGTCCCTCCATACCCTGGGGTGCAGGGATGGAGCTGGGCTGCCCAGGGACAGGGATGTGGCCACCAGACGCAGGCAAGAGCCCCCCCAGGGCTTTGGGTGTGGAGGCAGCTCCCTGTGCTGCATGTGGGCAATGCGGTGTCCCTGCAGCAACCGGGAAAACGTCCCCACCCTGGTGGGCAGGGGAGGACAGAGGGGTTGGAGCTGGGATGCTGTCGCAGCCCATGTCCCAGATCACTCCCTGCATCAGAGCAGAGCTGCCCCGGGGGGCAGCCTGGGTGGGCAGGGTCCCAGTGAGGGGACCTGGGGGCACCTGATGACACAGTGTGTCCCCCCAACCCTGGGTGCCGCAGAATGGCTTGTGCCACTACAACCAGTCTGAGATGCTGGCCAAGATCACAGGCTACGTCAATGTCACCTCGGGCAACATCACAGCGGTCAAAGCTGCCATCTACAAGCACGGCCCTGTGGCTGTCAGCATCGACGCCTCCCACAAGACCTTCTCCTTCTACTCCAATGGCATCTACTACGAGCCCAAGTGTGGTGAGTCAGGTGGCACACGGGGCACGGGAGGACCTAGGTGCCCCAGGGAGATGCCAGGACACCCGGGATCCTCTCCTTGTTGTTGAGCACCTTGGGCAGGGGTGGAAGAGGGAACTGGTCCTGCAGCGCTCCCCAGTGCTGCTGGCAGCCCAGGGAGCAGGGATGCTCTCCAGACGAGCTGTCTCCTTGGTCACCCCCTGCAGGGAACGAGCCGGGAACGCTGGACCACGCGGTGCTGGCTGTGGGCTACGGGGTCCTCCAGGGAGAGACCTACTGGCTCATCAAGAACTCCTGGTCCACATACTGGGGCAACGATGGCTACATCCTCATGGCCATGAAGGACAACAACTGCGGTGTGGCCACCGAAGCCACCTACCCCATCCTGGCTTGAGCCACCTCGCCTCTGTGGCGAGAGCCCCGGGCGATGCTCTTGGCACCCACCCCTAGGTCAGCCCCTTCCATCACACAGGAGGAAGCTGGGGATATGTTGGGACAGGGCCATGGGGTGCTGGACGAGGGGCTGGATGGGGACCCAGCTGTGGGGTTGCCAATAAAGACCCTGGAAAAACATTGCTTTGCTGCTACAGGAGGGATCCAGCTGCTGCCCACCCAGCTCTGCCCCCTTCACAGACCCTGATGCCCCCGGTGTGTGGCTGCTCTGTCCCCCGCTCAGGTCCCTGTCCCCACATTTGTCATCTTTGTCCTGTGGGACCACAGGGGCCTCCTGGGGAGGGGATGGTGCCCTCCTGGCAGAGCCAGTCCCGGGCACCCAGGGCGAGGGCAGCGGCTTCTCCAGCCCCTGTCTCTCGAGGTGGAGCACAAACAACCCTAGGGATTTCTGCTGAGATGAGAAATTCCTGGCGCAGGGGGTCAGGGAGGGGGGAAGGCATCCACCCTCTGCCCCACTGCCCCGGTCCCTGTTGTGGCTACGGGTGGGGATGTCACCAGCGGTGTTTGCCAAGGCCAGGAGCCAGGCTCCCCTTCACCCCCCGGGGCTGTTCCTCTCTGGGGAAAAGCACTTTACACCATGCCCATGGCTCATCTGGGTGCTCCTGCTTTGGACTCAAGCCCTCCTGGGAGAGGGGGTGGGTGAAGGAAGATCCCACAGACAGGGTGGGGAAGGTGTCTCTGCCCTCACCCTGGTGGTCTCCCATGGCTGCCGGTACATCCTTGGGGTGGGCCGTGCCTCCAGACCCGTGTGCTGCGATGGCAGTGGTGGGGGTCCCTGGGGAGGTGCTGCAGCACAGGGTGCATCACCCCAGCCCTGCACCCAGGGGTGCAGCCGAATCGGGCCCGATGCGTTCCCCAGTGGCGCGTGCAGCCAGCCCGCACTGAGCCCTTATCGACTTTGTTTTGGGCTCGGGCGGCCCCGCGGGCGCTCGCCGTCACCTTGGGCTGGGGGCCAGCTGGATGTGCAGCGAGCGGGAGGGGTGAAGGCCGCTCTGCGGTGGTGACCGTGCTGCTCTCCTCCCCGGGTCTGTTTTTCCATGTAGCTCCTGACATTTCATCTGCATTTTTCCCCTTTTTCCCATTAAAACCTCCTCATTGCAGTCCTGGGCTTGCCCTGATGGTATACCCAGAAGGATGCAGGGATGGAAAAGGCTCCCCTCCTATCCCAGGAGGGCGGGGAGCACCCAGAGGGGCTTTGGGGTGCCTGGCAGGGTCTCACTGCACCTCCTTGCCCCAGGGTTTTGCAGAAGCCCTCCCAACTCGCAGCGCGCCGCAAAGCCTGGCTGCAAACCACCACGCAGGGTGGGGGGGGGTGCAGGGACCCCCCCTCCAGCACCCACCACCAAGCCCCCAACCCATGGCCCTGCCATGGAGCCCCCTGTGCCCACAGGGGTCTGGGTGCCACCCTGCTCCCCCCGCCCCAAGCCCTGCAAGTACACGACATCAGCACCCACCCTACTGCGGGTGGGAAAGGCACCCATGGGTGCCCATGGGAGGGGCAGGGGGGCAACAGAAAGCCACGCCTCCCCCTTGGTCTAGGCTCAGGCAAGGGAAGGACAGGGCTTTGCCCGTTGGCTGCCGGCAGCTCCCTGCCCGCCCACCAGGGGTATTTAAGCCACCCGTGGGTGCAGAGCAGCAGCGTGGGCTGGGGTGCGCAGGATGGAGGGGCTGGGGTGGCTGCTGGTGCTGGGGGCTGCCGTGCTGCTGGGTGAGCACCTGCCCTGGCCGAGCTCAGGGTGGGGGGCACGGACGCTGTGCCCCCATCGCGGGGTGATGCCATTATGTCCCTTAGCCTGGACACGGCGGGGGCCCTGGGCTGTCGGGGGGGTCCTCGCCCTGGGAGGGGGGCTGCTCCGTCCCTGTCCCCGTGCCCGCAGCAGCACAGGGGCAGTGGGCACGCTCTGCGCATGGCGTACTGGGGTGAGCGCGGTTGCCCCTCACGTCCTGGGGTGTGCATGGGGGCTTTGGGGTGCCCCTGAGCTGGCTGCACCCCAGGGAGTTTGGGGGTGCGTGGGGGAGCTCTGAGGCAGCCAGAGGGCTGGCAGAGGGGTGGGGACCCCCAGCTTGGGGACCCCCAGCTTGGGGACCCCCAGTCTTTTCCCTGCCCTGGCAGGCGGGATCCCTCCCAGCCCTGCTCCCCATATGGGCTCCCCTGGATCTGTCCCCATCTCGCAGGGGACAGCGAGCCAGGGAGCAGCACCGCTGTGTCCCCCTGTCGTGGAAAGGTGGGTAAGCAGCAGTGTCAAAGGGTTTGGCTTTACTTTTGTTTTTCTTCCAGGAACAGAGTGCAAAGCTCCTCTGGAGACACCCACATTTGGGGACGTCTACCATGTCACAGGTACTGCTTGGGGATGGGGCACCCCGCTGGGACCGTGCTGCCGCCGCGCTGCCCAAGGGGTTCCTGCCCCTCCAGCCGCTGGATCCCACCCAACGCGCCCAAGCCGAGGAGGCTCCAATTCCCCCACGAAACCCAGGGGCTGGGGCACATTGCTGTTGTGGGGTGCTGCCCTGCCGGCGGTGCCCATGGGTGGGAGCAGGGCGTGATGCCGCAGGGCCCCGGGGTGCTCCCTGCCTTTCCCATGCTCCCCTCCTGGCCGTGGGCTCAGGATGGGGGCATGGGGGATGTCCCCGGGGCTCAGCCCCCCGCAGCCCCCCAAGCCTGGCCCTTCTGTGCTCGCAGGAGTCATCAGCCTGCCCTACGCGGAGATCAGGGAGCCCTTCGAAGCCTGGTACAACCTCACCGGGGGCAAGAGCCGCATCGAGTACTATGGTGGTGGGTGCAGAGAGGGCTCCATCCCCCAGGACCCTCACCATCCCCCTCCTTCAGGTGCCCCAGCAAAGCCCTGGGAGCCATCACCATGCCAGGACCTGCCAGTGTGCACAGGACCTGGGGGCTTGGCTTGACCTTAGCACTGTCCCCATCCCCAGGCCAAGTGGTCACCTACCAGTTTGGCTCCATCGAGCCCTTTGGCGCCAGCTTCAAGGTGACTCCCGAGACCACGGAGACGGAGGTCAATGTCCGCAAGTGCTTCCGCATCAACGGCACTGACGGGGACCTCATTGCCCCGCAGAGTGTCTTCCCCAGCCTGGAGAACTTCAAGGTCAGCTCCAGGCATGGTCCCCCAGGATGTGGGATGGGGTAGGGGTGGGGACAAGGCACCCCCATGGGTACAGAGTGTCCGACAGCCACCTCCCTATGAGGGCAGAGCAGCCCTTCCTGGCTGGGAATGGGTAAATACATGTGTGGGTGCGGCCGTGGGTGATGGAGGTGGAGGGGTTGCATCCAGCTCAGCACGATTGTGGGATGGGTACATGGGTGGAGCGGCATCGCTGCGGGGTGCCCCGGCTCACCAGGGGCGCGGGGCTGGGGCCGGTGTGGCACCCCAGTCCCCGACGCATGCGTTGTGCCCAGCGGGTGCGGGAGGAGCGCTTCCGCGGGCAGCGCTGCGCCGTCTGGCAGAACGTCTCCTACTGGGGCCACAAGAAGAATGTCTACACCCTGCGGGTGGGCAGCTCTGCCCGCGGCCCCGTGCCCCTGCACTTCGAGGTGCACGGCTTCAACAGCCTCCTGGGTTCCCACTACGACAAGTATGAGATCGACTACTCCTCCTTCAGCCACCGCTTCCCCCCCAGCGTCTTCCGCCTCCCCCAGGGTGAGTGTCCCGGCCACCTCACCGCCCAGCCTGTGCCTGGTGCTGCCACCGAAATGCAGCACCCTGACACCTTTTTAATTTTGTTTGTCGGTGCAGGTTTTGGGGTTTTTTTTTTTTTGCAAGAGCCTGATAATTGGGGTGAATTGGTCTGGTTGGGAAAAAATGACCTCTAGGGGTCCCTTCCAACCCGAAACCTTCTAAAAGCAGGGGAGAAATGTAATTCATGTTGATAGCTGGGGCAATGCGGGTGCTTCCTTGGTGCTGGCTCCTCCGTGCCGGAGCGCAGGGTGCTTGGGTGGGATGGTGGGAGCTGGCTCTGGAAGTGGGTTTGGGAAGCAGATCCCCCTTTCATGCACGTGTCTATACGGGACGGATGGTCCCAGTGGTTTTGGGGGGGACTGCGCCGTGCGTCCCAGCTGGGGGGCTGGGAGAGCCCATCCCCGCTCGGGAGGCATCAGCTGCCATCCATGCCCATGGCAGGGGTGCAGTGCAAGCAGTGGCCTGCGGCCGGCCCCGAGCACCGGATCGTGGCCAACCCCATGCAGGAGTTTGTGGGGAGGGCACCAGAGATGGACCACGTCCACCACCACCTCTTCCACCGCTACAAGGAGCGGTTCGGGAAGAGCTACAGCAGTGAGGAGGAGCACGAGCATCGCAAGCGCACCTTCATCCATAACATGCGGTACGGGATGCCAGGGGGCTGGGCTGGGGGGGGGCTGGGGTGGCCAGCACGGTCCCCCGCTCCTCTCTGGCAGCATCTCCGCTCTGCCGCAGGTTTGTGCACTCGAGGAACCGCGCCGCCCTCTCCTACACGCTGGCGCTGAACCACCTGGCCGACCGCACGCCCCAGGAGCTGGCTGCCCTGCGGGGCCATCGCCGGAGCGGGGCTCCCAACAACGGGCAGCCCTTCCCCACCCAGCTCTACGCTGGCCTCATCCTGCCCGAGAGCCTCGACTGGCGGCTGTACGGTGAGGAGGGAGCCGGCGCTGCTGGCGTGCAAGCCCGGAGCGTGCCTGAGGCTGGGGGTCAGCTGTGCACACCGGGGTTTGCCTGGGGACAGCCAGCACCCTCCACTGCTCTGTTCAATGCGTCCCCATCCCGCTGTCCCCAGGCGCCGTGACCCCCGTCAAGGACCAGGCCGTCTGTGGGTCCTGCTGGAGCTTCGCTACGACGGGCGCTATGGAGGGTGCCCTCTTCCTCAAGGTGAGAGCGGGGCCGTGCCCCATGGGGATGGCCGGGGCACCTGGAGGGTGCCTGGCCCCATCCCTGCAGCATGTACCCCCCAGACCGGCGTGCTGACCCCCCTGTCCCAACAAGTCCTCATCGACTGCTCCTGGGGCTTCGGGAACCAGGCGTGTGATGGGGGTGAGGAGTGGCGAGCCTACGAGTGGATCATGAAGCACGGCGGCATCGCCACCACCGAGTCCTACGGGCCCTACCTGGGGCAGGTGAGGGTGGCTGTGCTGCTTGGGGGGGTGCAGTGCTACCCCCCTCCCCAGTCTTTCCCCCGTGGCTCTCCCAAATCAGCCATCAGCCCTTTGGCAGTGGATGAAGGCTCTAATTTGATTTATGGATGCTCCATCCCAGCTGCCCCTCTCCCTCCTTCCCCCTTGCTGAGGTGGGTCGGTCCCCTCACCCAGTCCGGGACCCCAGTGCCACCTCAGCCTCCCCCCACCTCCAGAATGGCTACTGCCACTGCAACCAGTCGGAGCTGGTGGCCCAACTCACCGGCTACGCCAGCGTGGAGCCGGGCAGCACCACGGCGCTGAAGGCTGCGCTGGTCAAGCACGGCCCCGTGGCCGTCAACATCGATGCCTCGCACAAGTCCTTTGCCTTCTACGCCAACGGTGTCTACGAGGAGCCCCACTGCGGTGAGTCCAGTCAATCCAGGAGGCTCCGTGGCCGTTGGGGCTGGGATAGGCAAAAATATTTGCAGGGTGGGCTTTATCTCCCCGCTAAGCTCCCAGCCAGGGGATGCGGGGCCACTTGCTGCATCCGGAACCACCTCCAGCTCCAAAGGCTAGGTACTGAGATGTCTCCGTTTTCTTCTCTCCTCCTGGCCAGGAAACGAGATGTCGGCGCTGGATCACGCGGTGCTGGCCGTGGGCTACGGGGTCCTGCACGGCAAGGGCTACTGGCTCATCAAGAACTCCTGGTCCACGTACTGGGGCAACGATGGCTACATCCTCATGGCCATGAAGGACAACAACTGCGGTGTGGCCACTGCCGCCTCCTTCCCCATCCTGGCCTGATGGGCCACAGCCCCATGTGTGCCCTGTCCCCTCCATGTCCCCCTGGGCAGCTCCAGGTGGCTGGGAGGCTGGCAGAGGGATGGGGGCCCCGGGAGGTGGTTGTGGGGCAGCAGGGGGCAGCTCAGCCAGGAGGTCGAAGGGTGCTCCTAGCACCCTGGAGAGGTGTTTTACCATTTTGGCAATAAAAGCCTGTAGAAGTGACCCTGACTGTCATGCTGGGGTGTCTTCTGCCAACCCCAACCCTTGCCGTGACTGCCTTCTGTAGTCCTGTGTGTGACGAGTTTCACCCAAAGCTCAGCCCAGGCTCCCCCCTTTTTGGGTTACGTGTACCCCAACCCCAGAGCTTTAGGTGCCACCCCCAGAAGTGTCAGCACCCCCTACCCCAGCAGTGGGAGGGAGCCTGAATCTGGTCTCCGAAGCTGAACTGGGCTCATGGCCCTCCTGTTCCCCACTGGACTCTGTCCCATCCCAGCAGCCAGTGTCAGGCCGGGAACGAGGGAGCTGCCCCTGCCAGAGAGAGCAGTCCCCAGCGCCCAGCACCTCTCAGGCACCCTGGGTCCTCTGCTCAGCCTCTCCCCAGGCTTCTACGTGGGTCAGAGACTCAGTTTCCCCAATCGCCTGGGGGGAAAGCAGAGCTTCTGGGGGTCTCCATGCTGCCGCCAGCAGCCCTGGGGATGGAGGGAGCCCAAACAGACCCAAAGGAAACCCAGCTCATTCCCTTCAGGGGGGTTTTGTCCAACCTCCTGCGGAGCAGTCAGGCTCGGGGCTGCCGCCCCATTGCTGTTGTGTTCCTTTCATCTTCCCTTGCTCCAGCGCTTTGCCCTAAAACTTCACAGCCCCAGGTAAGCCTGACCGAGAGCTGAGGGGCTGGCGAGGCCAGTGCTGCTCTTGGGGTGTCCAGGCTGGGTATCAGCACGGTGTGGAGGTTCATTCCTGGGGATGGAGCCGGGCAGCCCAGAGCTCCCAGGTGAGAGCTGTTGGCTCTGCCAGGCTCTGCCTTCCCAATTTGAGAGCCCAATTAGCAGCCAGGCAGCTGAAGGGGGAGGAGGGGGGCTACAAAAGGGCAAAAAAAATCACCCCTGGCTCATATCAGCATGGGCATGGGCTACATCTTCCTCCAGAACAGGTTTCTTGTAGTTGAGAAGCGACGACCCCCATGGCTACACCCTTATTTTGTATAGCAAAGGGCCGGGGTCGGGCCGTTCGGCTTCCTCGCTGTAAGCGCCGGCCGGCGGCACCCGGGGAGCAGCCGCTTCCTTCCAGGCGATGTGATTGCTCCCAATTGAGGGTGGCAGGTCATAATGTTTTCTTGTTTTCTTTCACTTGTTCACCTGCTTATTTTACAATCTGCTGCATTGCTTCTGAAGTGGTCTTTAATCATTCTCAGCGGGGGTGCTGAGTCGAATTCATGTCGGGGAGAGAACTGATCCCTGCGCAGGAATAATGGGGTCTGTTCCGTGGGAGTCCAGGTCTCCAGATCTTTGATTCTCTTGACTGCAGTCAATAAAACATGCTTTGGGAACTGTGACTTTCAGGCTCCCTTTGGATAGGTGATGTTCTAAATTTGCTGCTGAACACGCAGGTGGCTTCGAGAGCTGGACGTTTTGCACCCCCAGGAAGCATTTAGCAGGAGCTTGAAATTTTGCATTTGTGGCATTAGGGAGAGCAGTTCTGAGCGTGGGTAGCTAGGGATGGCTAGGAACTTAAAAAAGATCCGTTCATTATATTCAGGAAAAAAAAAAAGGAGAAAATAAGAAAGGACATACCTGGAGAGAGGCTTGCTGTTTGCAGAGCCAGCCTTGGGTGCTGGTTCCCAGCCCAAGCAAGCCACAACCTCCAAATTTCCCTTGACACCCGAACCTCGGAGTCGCTCCAGGTTTTGCAGAGTGTGGCAAAGAACCCTGAACCCTGATTTTTATTGAAAGCAAAGCTGGCCTAAAGGTACGCATTTAAGGTTTCCTTTGGAAGAGGTACGTTGCCTGCATTTCCAGCTTGCCAGCTCTGCAGGAAACTCCCCAAATTTGATACCTTGATGGTGAAATAGCAGCTGAAGCTGGTGCTTTACAGGGAGTGAGAACTGCCCAGAGGGAGAAAGCCAAGATGCCTCTCTTGAGAATCCTATCTTCTTCTTAATCTGCAGGGTGAAGTAGCTCAAGATGTTTCCAGAGGTCAGCTTCACACTGAAAGCACAGGACCAGAGGTAGTCCCTGGTGGCCAGCTTCCAGTCCAGCACCCTGTCCTCTACTCGGTATTTCTCACAGTCTTCTGCCACCTTCAGGGTCTTCTCTTTGCTCAGCCACCCCTTCTTTTGGCATCTGCCAGCCAAGAGGTGGGTGCTTGGGTGCTTGAACCCCGCACATGTAATGTCTGCCTGCAGGCGGATCCCTTTAGAGGCACTCCGAGCTGCCGGCGGCTTTCGTGCTGGAGGTGAGGAGCCTGTTTGGCCACCTCGCAGGCTTTCCTGAGCCTCCAGAGAGCTCGTCCATCCTGCCTGACGCTCTCTTGATGCTTCTTTAAGAATTCATCCATAAAGATGCTCACCAACTGGTTGCCCAAGTCATCACCTCCCAGCTGAGGGTCTCCAGTTGTGACTTTCACCTCAATGATGTCTCTATTGGTGAAGATTGAGATGCTGATGCCCCTCCCGGCTTCAATCATCATTGAAGATGAGGACATTGAGGATGATGGAGGCTGTAGGCCAGGGCTGCTGCTGCTGTCTCATTGAAGCCCCTCAGCACGGCGATGCCAGCAGTTACCCAACAGCTTTGGTGGCTTGGCTCTGGGAGTGACTGAGATAAGCTGGCACAGTGACAATCACTCCTGCCTGCCCCGGAGCAACTCATCCCCTGGGATGGGGATGGGAACCTCGGGGCAATCCCGGCTCCGTGCTGGGCTCCAACCCACCCACCCTCGCAGCGCCCAGCACCAGACAGGACACGGGGAGCGAGCTGAGACAGAGCACACCGCCGCAAACAGCTCCCAAGAGGTGTTTTGTTTCCAGTGAAACGGCCTTTCTGTGGGTGAGAGCATCCAGATCTGCAGGATCAATCTGTCTACACATCCAGAAATTCGGGGTGGGCTGAGTTTGCCAAGCTAAATTATTCTCCGAGGAAGGGCGGCTGGGATTTCAGCTGGGTTTGGTTTTTCTCCCTGCCCTCGGCTGTCCTGGATACGGCGCTTCCCTCCGGAGGCAGCTGCGCTCCAGCGCAGACCTCTGTGCAGCAATGCCAGGTGGCCAGAAAATGTGCTCCAGCCCCAAAAGCTGGCTGCCTTTCAGCGCTGGATGAATTATCTGTGAAAACCTCTTACGGCTCGCACAAAACAAGGTAATTATTCAGAAAGCAGGGGACATGGAGAGAGCCAGAATATGAAAATATTATCTGTTAGTGATTTACAGAGAACCACAGACGGTGTCAAAGAACAGCAGCTGAATCAAACTTGCTTTGGCAACTTCTTGGCACCCAAATGCTCCAGACAACCCAGCGGGGGGGGGGGAGGCTGATCATGAGCTCCTACCACCACTCCTATGCCCCAGGGAAGGGGCTCCTGGGGGTCTGGGGCTCCGGAGTGGGGTCAGGACAGAGCTGGGTAGGTCACGGAGGAAGAGGACACATGTTGCAGAGCCCTGAGGTTTCAGGTTGGGATCCCCGGGGAGGCCATCTCGCTTTTGCTATCTAATTTGACAACTGGAGCTTTTGGGGGGTACAAATGGTTGTACCCAACATGATCTGCACGGTCTTCCAAGCTCTGCAAAGCTAGAAACTGCTTTCCTGCTAGTGAGGCTATCCTGGAAAATCACCGAGGCAGTGGCTTTTTAAACGTTTCTTATTACACTTCCTTCGGTAGCAGCTTTACAAATGCTCTTCCTTAGCCAAATGTTTTTTCCCTTGGCGACCATGACTGCTCTGGCAGGTTTGTTGTTCACGTTCTGAAACAAAATCATTCCTTTTCCTTCAGCTCGAGAGATTTGCAACCCCCTCCCATGACTTTTAGGAGGTTTTTATTTCTTGTAACAAATCGCTCGCGGCGTTTACGTGTTCCAGGTGCGCTGTCAAAAACCCCAGAAAGCTGCGCAGCCCCAGCCCTCCACCTCCGCCTGATTTACCCCAGAACCTCTCCTCGGAGCATCACAGCCCCTGAGCAGCGAGGAGGGTTTTGTTTAAAGCCATCCGCCGCCTCTGCCAAGCTCTGCCTTCTGCTTTCACCGACTGATATTTCCCAATCACAATCTAGCATCCAGCACAATGCAACGAATTTCATGAAATTAAGCATTTCTCCTACACACAGTGTATTTGCCCGGTGATTATAACTAGTCCCCGAGGTAGCCAAGCACAGCAGAATTTCAGTTTAATATGCACACCCACGCAGCCTTACTAAAAACCCAAGACACTCCCCCGGTCCTTCTTGGGAAAGACTGAGCACTGCAGCAAGCATCTCAGATTTCAGCTTCACCACTTGCACAAGCTCGGGCTGGGAATACTCTGTCATCTGGTGTTAAAAAAAAAAAAGCCAGGGAAAGAAGTTTCCCAAAGATTTCAAGGTATCCCTGATGGCCTGAGCGAGAGCAGGGTGTAAGAACAGAGGAATGTCAGGCCACACAGGCACAAAAGGGACCAGTTCATACTGCTGGGGGTTTATTAGTACAACTGTGAGCAGTTACTGCCTTTCCTTCACTCCAGCTTGGCCCTACAGCATGAACTTTGAACTCCAAAATGCTTTAATTCCCCCATTTGTCCGGGCAGGCAGCATAAAGGTCAGCTCACAGCACCTGTTCTGAGTCACGTTGTCAAAATTGACAACTACTTGATTAAAAAACCCAAGCAATTCTTCAGCATGTGTGCAGCGTACGATCTGCCCTTGCTGCAGCGACTGGAGTCCAACCTCATACCTGAAATGAAATGGGGGGCAGGGGGGGAAACCTTCCCAGCGTCTGGAGCTGCAAACTCCAACACCCAAGCTGTGGTGTAAACACAGCGAGCTGTGATTTGCAGCGCTGACCCTGCCCCAAACCAGAGGCAGATCCACCCATGCAAATCACACTCTTGGCTGTGCCTGGGACTTGCGGACGAGCAGCTGCCCTAGCAGCGGGCCAGCAGCTGCCGGAGTCAGAGCAAAGAGGGAAACAAGTTCACGTGAAGGTTTTCCTTTCGCTGCAGACGCTACCTCCCACCTCATTCTCCCTTCCTTTTCCTCCAATTCTCTTTCCCTCAACCTTCCAGGCACAGCTTTCCCCTCTGCCCCTACCCAGCCTCTGTCTCCAGCCCCTGTGGCTCTGCTCCCCCTCAGCTCCATGCTGAAAGTGGAAGGCACCCGCTCCTCCCTGCAGCCTCCTGCTCCCTTCTTTCCTCCAGACCGGACCCTCCTTCACCCCCTCCGCAGAGGCCTTCTCCTCCCCACAGCAGCTCCGCACTCCCCCAGCCCTGCCCTAACCCAGCCTCCCCCCTCCGCCGGGCCTGCACATCCCCCCTGGCACACACCAGCTACAGAACTGCGTCTGCCCTTGCACCTAGCCCTGCCGCCCCCCTCCTTCGCCCTTCCCCCGGCCTGGCCCGGCCCAGCTCAGCCCAGCCCCTTCCCTCGGCCTGGCCCGACCTGACCCAGCTCAGTCCTGGCCCGGCCCAGCTCAGCCCCTTCCCCCGGCCTGGCCCGACCCAGATCGGCTCAGCCCCTCCCTCAACCCTGACCTGGCCCGGCCCGGCCCGGCCCAACCCAGCCCAGCTCCTCCCTCAACCCTGGCCCAGCTCAGCTCAGCCCCTTCCCCCCGCCCAGGCCTGGCCTAACCCAGCCCGGCCCAGCTCAGCCCCCCGCCGGACCCGACCCCACTTCCGGGTCCCCTCCCGCAAGGCCTTGTGGGCCAGCCCCCACCCTGCGCGATGCCGCGCGCGCCCCCGGGAAGCGTCACGCCGGGGGGGGGGGGGTGGGGAGTGTGGGTGGGGGGGAGCTTGTCTTCATCACCGCTAGTAACCCCTTGTTCTTGCGCAGACNNCCCCGGGGACGCGCCCCGCGGGGGGGGGGGGGGGGGGCAGTTGCATCACCGCCGTGCGCGCAGCGCTCCCCGCGTGACGTTAACGCTTCCCCTTCCCCAACGCCCGCGGAGGGGAAAGGGAGGGGGGAGGAGGCGGCCCCGCACCGCCCCCTCCTGGGAGTGACGGCTGCACTAACCAATAAGAAGCGGCCGAGGCCTGAGTGATGCGGCGGATGGCCAATAGTGAGGGCGGAGCGGCGGGAGGGGGCGGGGACGGGCAGCTGGGGCGGGCTGTGCTGCGCCTGTCAGCGGGGCGGCGGGATGGCGGCGCTGTACGCCTGCACCAAGTGCCACCAGCGCTTCCCCTTCGAGGCGCTCAGCCAGGGCCAGCAGCTCTGCAAGGTCCGGGGCGGTCGGCGAGGGCCTTGGGGGAAGGGGGCGGGGGCAGGGGAGTGTCTGTGAGGGAGCTGCCGGGAGTGTGGGGGGGGCAAGGGCCGGCTGGAGGGCTGTTTGTGAGGGGGGGTAGGCAGGGGGCGTTTTGGAGGGGGCCGGGGGGCGTTTAGAGGGACTGGGGGTAATTGAGGGGCTGTTTATGGGGAGGCCCTGGGGGTATTTAGGGAGGCTGGGGCCTCGGGGTGGTTATTTGGGGCCTGAAGGTGTGGGGTGGGCAGCTGAGGGCTGAGTGGGTGGGGCCCTGGGAGCGTTTGGGAGGTTTTGAGGGGCTGGAGGCATGGGGAAGGCTGGTAAGGCCTGGGGGCTGTTTTTTGAGGGGTATGGTATTGAGGGACTAATAGGAGAGCTGTTGTCAGGGAGACCTGAGGGCACTGAAGGCTGTTTGGGGGTGCTGGGGGTATTTGGAGGGCGTTGGAGAGGGAGTCATGGGGCCATTGCGGCGGAATTGGGGGAGGTGGGCACTGTTCATCAGGGAAGGCCTGGGGACAGCTGAAGGGCTATTTGTGAGTGAGACTGTTAGCAAGGCCTGGGGCATTTGGGGGTTGCCATGGTGTGTGGAAGGGTCTGGGGACATTTGGGGGACAATCTGGGTGAGATCAGGGATGAGACAGGGAATAGGGGGCAGGAAACATTTGCCTGGGATTGCTGAGGCAGATGGGGCAAAGCAGGCGGGCATCGGGGAACCTCTGAGGCGTGGGGTGAGAGGAGAGCAGGGCCGGAGAAGCTCATGGAGGGCAGAGGTGTGAGTAACTGTGACAGGACTCTGTGTTCCTGCCCTGGGAGGTGAGGCCAACCACCGTGGCCCTTGTCTGTGGGCGTTGGGCACAAATAAGCCCTTGTTACGAATCTCAGTTTACTCCTGGCTCACTTATGACACAGGCCATTCCTGTCGCCCTTCCTGTGCTCTCAGCCCTTGTAAGAGCAGCGTGACTGTACAGGGAGGAAATGTTTGGGGTTTGACGTACGTGTGTGCGTGTGGTGGGAGCAGAGGTCAGCAGGTGATCTGGGATTTCGGGAAACGGTGTGCGGGACAAGGACTGCGTCTTACTGAACGCTTCTATTGTTACAGGAGTGCCGGATTGCGCATCCCATTGTTAAATGCACTTACTGCAGGACTGAATTCCAGCAGGAAAGGTAAATGCCCGCTGAGCTGGGAGACTGATATTTTCTTTAGAACAGATGCACCCAGGGAACTGTAATGTTTCCACGCCTTTGATGACTGAGCCTTAACCTGTAGATTGTTGCTGTGGAAAACTTGGGGGACCTTTGGCCTTCAAACATCTGCAGGGCAAGTCAGTGTGCCTCTGCGGTGTCCTTAGATTTGCACTGTTGGCTTGGCTTTTATTTTTGGTCAGTGCTCTGGTGCACCTTCCAGTGAAGGATCCGGGTGCATCTTCCCACGAGTTTTCCTCTTACCTGTTTTCTGGTATCCAAAAATTATTTCCTAATGTGTTGTCTTTAGCTGTGCTTTTGCATTTTTTGCAAGTTATGTAGCTTACAGAGGAAGGATTGGTCAACCCAGTAGCTGCGTGCAGGCATCGCGTGGGGTGTTCTTTGCTGCGTTTGTTGGACAAATACACCTCTGACCTGCCTTAACCTTGCCATCCATACTAGACCTCCTCCAGAACTGAGGTTGTCACCAGTGCTGAATCACACCTGCTGCCAATTAGCCGGTGACCAGGCTCCCGTATTTGTAAGGACAAAAAAATGGCGTCATCTGGGGATGCCTTAATGTAAAGATACCTCCTAGTAATACCACTTTTGGGCAAATTATCCTCAAGCAGATGGAGATAGGAAATGCACTTTTATATCAGAGTCCCTAGTGATGATGAATACAGTCTTGCCTCTAGAGACAGAGCCTAGGGGAGACTGACATCCTAACCACAGAGGTTTAATTTGCTTTGGGAAAGTGTTAATAGAATGATCTGTCCTTCTTTTTAACAGCAAAACCAACACAATATGCAAAAAGTGTGCTCAGAACGTGAAGCTCTACGGAACAGTAAGTGAGCAGGGCTCGTTCTCACCAGCCTCTTCCTTTCATCTTTCTTGTCCTTATCCTGCTGGATCCCTAAGCAGTTTATGGGCTGGCTCTGTTGTAATAGCATGACTGATCAATAATACGCGGGTCCCTCAAGCGTGAAGTTTTTACCTTTTCTTTAAGTACAGAAAAGAGCAGCTCTGCATCATTTTGGGCCAGGAAATGAACTATTTGATATCCAATAGAAACAAGAGCATGCTTACACAAACTGAGATTGCTGCGGGAAGCAGTGATAAATCTTTCTTTCCTCCTTGTCTGAAATCTGAAAAAGAGATTTTGATTGTTTCTATTTTGGTGTTATACATTTTCTAAATATTTCATAGCACCTGATAAATGGTCTGGATGCCACGGCTAAATACACTTAGCTGGAGACAAGGGGTCCAAATGTATTTATGTCTCCTGGGTCAGCATTCTAGTTAGCTTGGAATGGTGAAATAAAAGTTTTAAAGTGATGGGGAGAAGGGGAAAGAGCAATGCATTAATGTAATTAGAAGGCACTGCTGTATCAGTTATTCTTGTTTCTTAAAGCCAAAACCCTGCCAGTACTGCAACATTATAGCAGCATTTATTGGAAACAAGTGCCAGCGTTGCACAAACTCTGAAAAGAAGTATGGACCTCCGCATTCCTGCGAGCAGTGCAAGCAGCAGTGCGCATTTGACCGGAAGGATGATAGGAAGAAGGTCAGTATCTCTGAAAAAGGAGGCCAAAAAGGTAAAAGGGCTGATCATGGTGATCGTCTGTCCATCTCCTTCACATATTCTCTAGCATTTCAAATAGGGGGTGTCTCTTGGTTATGAAGTATTTTTCAGGAGTTGAGCTTTGCTGTGGGAGCTGTGTTTTGAAGCTGTTTAATCTTTGAGCCCCTCTGCTCCTTTGCCAGACCTACTGAGAAAGATCTCTTGAATTTGTCCTAAGGGTAGGTGGGCTGGCAAAGGAGAAAGGGCCTCTGAGTGAAATATTGAGGTGCCTGCTTGGGGAGAGGGATGCGGAACGATATTTGTGCCGTAGCCTGAGGAGCTGGAAGTGTCACTACCTCCACCAGGAAACCCATTCCGCGGCTTCTGCGCACCCTTTGCTTAAAGGCTTTTTTTTTTTTCCTGTAAGCGCTCCTTAGGAGGCGTGTACTTCAAAGGCCTGTTCCTGCAGGCTATAAACATCCATTGTTCCATTTGGATGCTGCACTGATAATCCCTGTCCTCCTGCTGATCCTGCTTGGGCAGAGACCCTTGCTGTTTTGGTCTCCAGTGACTACCCTGTCACCTATCATTCCTTGGTGTTGCTTTGACAGAAATCCCGCTAGAGTTAGCCTGTCTTGGCGAGTGGGTGCTATAAGACGCTCCGTAAGCAAAGCTTGGCAGAGTCTGTAGTTATGATAGGTTAGCTGTTGTTAATGAGTACTGTCTGCATTGCACCAGCCATGCCAGATGCACTTCTTTTCGGGCACTCAAGGGATCCTTTTTGAGTTGTTGCTTGTTCATATGTGATCTTAAGCCTGAAGGTGGTGCTTGTCTTTTCTGTGTTTGGTTTGTGGGCAGGAAGCAAGACCAAAACTTCTCCCCGTCTCTTTCTCTCTCGCCTTGCAGGTGGATGGAAAGCTGCTATGCTGGTTATGCACACTATCCTATAAACGGGTCCTGCAGAAGACCAAAGAGCAGTGCAAACACCTGAGCAGCTCTTCCCGGGCAAGCCTGCAAGAGAAGGAACAGTACAGTAGGCTCAGCAGTGGCAGCCACTATAACAGGTAACCTGCACGAGCTTCTGTGTTGTGCGGGGTGAGCAAACAGGGTGCCTGGCTGCTCCACGCTCCTTAACTGCGCTTCCTAAAGGACCTGGGAGCAGTGCCTGGGGGCTCGGTACCTTGGTGACGGGTTTTGGCAGTTGTCTGTTGTTCAGGAGAATCTGGCTAAGTCAGGCTTTGCTAGTTTGCAAATCCCACTGTGCTGGAGTAGACTCATAGTCCAACAGTGCTGCTTAGTGATTCCACTTACTGAACTTGTATACAATTAAAGCTAAATTGCATTTGTAAAATTTAATGATTGAAATGTAGATTTTAAGCACGAGTTCTTCACCTACATCCTGATCTGACTGACATATTGTTTTCTGTTTATTTTTAGTCTCCAGCTACTCTTCAAGGAATGAATTTTTTATCATTCTTTCTTGTGCTAGGAAATATTGTTTTAATAGATTCAAAGTGGGTGGGAATATTTATCTGCTTCTCTGTCTTAGACTGCAAGTCATTCAGGTTCTGACATACAATTTCCTCATTTTTCTAGCCAGAAAACCTTATCCACCTCTTCTATTCAGAATGAAATCCCAAAGAAGAAAGCCAAGTTTGATGCCATATCTGCCAATGGTGACAGGTGAGCCTGTTACATGGGGAAATTGTGGGTGGGCGGTCTTGTTCGCTATGTTGATATAAGATAGAGTTCTGTGCAAATAGCAGGAAGCTCTTACGCTAGAGCAGGGATCTTGGGGTTAGGGACCTCGAGGGGGTGCGTTAGCAGCTTTCCAGAACCCAGCAGGCCAGTGTTACCTGGCATTTAGACATAGGGTCGAAGAGGAAAAAAATACCTAGTGCCTGTACCTGCTAGAATAGAAATTGCTTGTTGGCTGAGCCCCCCACCAGATAGAACTGCAGCCACACCAGCCTTATTCTCTCCCTGTAGTTACAGGGAGAGGGGGGCTGTTGGCTGCGCTGCAGAGTCGAGGTCTGCAGGTTTTGTGCTTTTGGAGCTATCAGACGGCTCTGTAGGGAAATGGCCTCAGAGGAGAGGCTCAAGACCCACCTCCCATTTCCCCTCCTGCCTTCTGGGGAAGGGACAAGCAATCAAACAGCTTTGCTTGAAAGCATCCGATCCCATTCTGCTGTCACAGTTTGTGCTGGATTTTATGTTGATGCCGGCTGCATGTGCAGCAAAATGGGAGTCAATAGCAGAAACAGGAGATTGAGATGGATTTTTATTTTTTATGGTCTTGTACAAGCATATTTTCATTCCTGCCTTTCCTCTCTGATTCTCAGCGTTCCTTCCTCTCCCGAGATGCTTTGTCCCCCTATCCAGAGTGCCCCGTCCACGTTGGCGCAGTGGGCTGCTTCCCAACAGAGTCTCGGTGCCCACCATTGTCCTGTTTCTCAAGGCACTGACATCCTGAAGTGAGATCACCTGTTGTTTTCCCCCCTGTTGCCCTCCCCGGGAACTGCCTCGTACACGGAAACTCCCTCTTGATGGATCTCTTTCAAAACCCCAGTGGATTGGGAGCATGGACCAGAGCATAGGCTCGTTAGTGCCAAAGGGTCTGTTAAAGCCACTGGTAATTCATTAATCACTACCTGCCCTGAATGTCTTTCCTTCGAGATCACAGATTGCATCTCTCCTATAGATACTATTGACACCTTGTCAATGATTGTTAATATGTGAAATGCTACGATGAGAAATAGAACTTAAATAATTTTGTAGGGCAGTGGTTCCCACAGAGTGGTCTACAAGACCGTTAATCATCTGAACGGTGTTTTCAGCTCCAGCTGAGCATAGAGTGGTCAGAGAATTCATCTGACTGCCTTCAGTGCTGGTGGAGCTAGAGGAGAGACTGGAGACAGGGCTCTGGTAGGACTGGTGCAGCCATCAGTTTTGCTGCAGCTTTCTCTCTAGGTAGGCTCCTGTTCCCCTGCTGAGGCTGCTCGCCAGGCTATAGGACAGCACCAGGTATTTTCATCTGCTCACTAAAGCCTGGACTGAGACACAACAACTCATTGTAATACCCCTGCTGGCTTGAAAATATCCAAGAAGCAAAAGGTCCCACACTCTGGCATCATTGCTCAGCCCTTTGTTTGCAAATCAGGAGCGTGTATGAGAGGAATCAAATGCCTTCATTTCTGTTTGCTCTTGGGTCAGATGTTGTCAGTCTGGCTCCTGCCAAGGCTGTGGTCCTGCCCCAGGCTTTTTTTTTTTTGGTGAATCCCAGTAATAAACTCTGTAGTTTTAGCAACTACTGAAAGCATTTTAGCTCCACCAGCACTGAAGGCAGTCAGATGAATTCTCTGACCACTCTGTGCTCAGCTGGAGCTGAAAACACCGTTCAGATGATTAACGGTCTTGTAGACCGCTCTGTGGGAACCACTGCCCTACAAAATTATTTAAGTTCTGTTTCTCATTGTAGCATTTCACATATTGACACCTTGTCAATGATTGTTAATAGTATCTATAGGAGAGATGCAATCCGTGATCTCGAAGAAAAGACATTCCAGCAATCTCCTGTAGAAAAGGTGAGCTGCAGCTTGTCTAAATAGGCACGTGACTATGTATCTTGAGCGGGATAATAATGGTGGTTTGTTAAGTGTGGCTTTGGAGGTGCTGGGGTTTTTTTGTGAGGATGAAACCCCCCAAACCCTCCCCTCTTGCACCATTTTCTATCAGATTGTCCCCCCCCAGGAGTCAGCCTGGAGTCTGGGTCACAGCCTGAGTATGGAGTTAGGGTCTGCCGCAGCGCAAGGCTTGTTTTCATCAGCGGTGTGGTCTGGAGTGGAGTGATACACAGCCAGCACCTCATCGCTGCTGAGATCAGCCGCAGCTTCCTCTACGGTGTGTCTTGGCTCCAGCCAAACTTCTGATGCAGCCTTCAGCTGGGCAAAATTTGGGCACATTTGAGCTCAGTTAACTTTGGTAACACCCCCAATAGGGTCCAGCTTATCTGAAATTGTTCCTCCTTTGTGGATGCAATAGGAATTCCTTTACCACATCTCACTAAATGCCCTCTGTATGTTTTCATTTACATGTTTCGGAGTGGATGTTGCTCCCAGTGGTTGTGATATGGGGACTGAGCGATTTCCAGTGGTGGCGTTGAGTGAGTGGTTCGTTCTGGGTGAGCTCTGTGAGGAGCAAACAGCGCTGGCCCTGCTGTGCACAGAGTAGCTTTCCCCTGCGGTGACTCTCAGCACAGTTTGCAGCAGACCTTTCCCTACTGATCCCGTAATCCTGGGCTGCCCCTGCCTGCGTGAGCACCCCAGCTTCACCTCCAGCCTTCGGTGCTGCGCTGGTCCTGGTTCAGGCAGCGCTTGGTGTCCCCATCTTGTGCAAGAGCTGCCAGAATTTTTTTTATGTTACAGGCTCTGCAGATGCTCTGATGCTGCAGTCCCTTCTCCCCTAACTATAGAAAAGGTGCTAAATTGTGCTTTTAACACCAGGAAATGGTGAGTGCTACTGGTTGAGCTGGCTGGGGGAGGGCAGCGATGCTGGAGGATGCTGAGCAGCAAAGTTCATTTAATAAAAAGATTCTCATTTGCATAGAAAAGTCCTGGCGTACGCTTAAAGCATCAAGACTTGGGCTGAACTGCGGCTGCTTTTGGTGGTGTTAGAGGGTGTGTGAGTTCAGATACTGGTTCCTGTTGGTCTGGATGGATTTTTGCACATGGGGGATGTTTTTGTCTACGGTGAAACTTGGATGCTGGTTCGGTCAGCCTGGTCTGTGCCTCTTTATGTTAGTCTGACTTGAATAGCGAAATCTTTAAGCTTGGCATTTGTTTTGCCTAATTTCAGCCATTTAACAGGTGTGGAGTTTAAGGCAGTCATTTTGGTTTCTTTCCCACTCAATAGAGAGAGGCAGGTGTCTTTGGAAGAGCTCCATTTTTTTCTTCTGTCTCCAATGAAAGCAATGGGAGCTCATCAATTCACTTTAATTAGAGGCATGCGTTTTAGGCTGTTCAAACAGAGAGCACATGTCCCCCTGACCTATCCCAAGGGGAAATGGCCCTTTTTTTTTTGTTTGTTTGGTTGGTTGTTTCAATTCTTAATTCGTTTGTTAAAGGAATGGAGCAACTTGTATTTGCCAGTTTTCCTTCTAATTTTGGAGCCTCAGGCTGCTTCCTTAATGCAGGGTTAAAGACAGAGAAACCTTTCATTGCTAACTTGTCAGTCTTTAAAAAAAAAAAAAAGGGTCAAAAAAAAAAGCTGCTGCTTTAATTAGCACCTTGCTGCAAAACGCACCCTCAGTTGTGTCAACTGGACAGGAAAATGTCTGCCTGTGCTCACGTACTTGATGGGGGGGATGCTGGAGCACTCTGAGCCCACCATTACCCGCTCTGGGTGCAGACCCCAGGGGCAGGATGAGGCCCTCGAAGCCCTGGGGTCGTGTACTGTCTGTGCTGAGTGCCAGAGCGGCTCTGCGGAGGGCTGGTGGCCCGTCTGTCCCTTCTCCCCACTGGGTGGCAGGGCCGGCTCTCACCTTCCCGGCTCCGCAGTGTGCTCTGCGACAGGAGCTGCCAAGGAGGGAATTTTTCCTGCCAGAGTTGCTCGGGGAAATATGAGCATCTCCCAGCACTCTTTAGCACCCCAGGATACAGCAGGAGGGAAGCTTGCCTGGGCAAAGGAATGGTGTAAGCAAGAGTTTGTTTTTAGCCAGAGGGAATCAGTGAGGAAGCCTTTTCTTTTTATTTTTTTTCCCCTCTGTGGAGGCTGCTTTTTTCTTTTTTTTTTTTTTTTTTTTTTCTCTCCTCCCCAGCATATTTGCACTGAGTGGGAAATTAAAGCTACAGTTAGTAACATGCTTGCACACAGAAAGGTGTTGGAGCACCCACCATCATCTTGCACAGCCTCCACTTGGGAAACTGTACTGGGGAACAGTTTTAAAATGGAGGCATTCTCTGTTAGCGTGTGTCTGTGAACCTCTTCTGCACTCGAGAGCTGCCCAGCGTGACAAGCACAGTGTACCCAGAGACCTACCACATCTTACGGTGTGGGCTCTGCTGTGGGCATGTTTTAACCATGCAAGACTCTTCAACCGTGGGCTGTCTCCTACAGATCCTCAGTTCAGAGTTTTCCTTTGCCAAGCTTTCTCTCCCTGTGCCGTAGGGCTATCCTGTGACTTTCAGATCTATGAAGCTGCCCCTGCCTACTTTCCCTCTGTCAATCCCCAGCACAGTGGTGGAAAGAGCCTTTTCTTCTGCCATGTCCTTGCTAACCAGTCCAAGCAATGCAGGCTGTGCTTTTAATTAGAAAATGGATTCTTTCCAGGCACTGGAGGAGACCCCGTGTGAGGTGAGCAGCCGGTACCCTCTGCCTTGGTGTACAGATGGGGGACTGGAAGCACGAAGGTGTCTGTGTTCTTGAGAGAGGCAGCAATTCATTTTAAGAGTATGCCTTCCCCAGTCTGCTGCAGCTCCCAGCTTTAGAGATGAATGCAGGCTTTAGGATGTGTGTTGACCTACTCTAGAAGCTTTAAAAAATATGTCAGACTTCAGGTAACCTTGGCTATTTATCTTTATAGTGGCAGCGCTGTCTGATAACAGCCAGACTTGAAGTAATCTTCCAGGCGAAGCTTTGTTGCCGTATTGCTGTTAAATCTTTATACAGCAATTTCAGGTGTGTGCGGCTGGGAGCGTGCTGCTCTTTTAGCACCAAGAGATAAAAATCAGGCTTGCCGTTACAGAAGCAAGGAACAGAAGGCAGGCAAAGATCGGGTGAGCTCCCTGGGCCTGTGGCTGCAGCTTTTCCTATCTTACGGTCTGAAATATTCCTGTAGCGTAAGACTCTGCGTGGCTGCCCAGATCACTGGGTTTCTCGTAGGGAGGTTTGTGCATTACCAGTGCAGGGGAGTGACGCCTCTCCAGATAAGTTTTCAGCTGGTTGCTTAGGTTTAGAGTACCTGGTGGTGTACAGGTGGTGTAGTCAGCTATTCCTCTGTCTTCCTGGAGAGAGTTTTTCCTGCTCTGAAGTGGTAATGAAGCTTCTTCCTAAATTGCTGTATCATGGTGGAGTCAAAATACAAAAGTCCAGTGCGTCTTTTTACCCCTTTTCCCTGCTGGGGACAGTGCTGACTTTAATCTAGGTATCTCCCTTTGCTTTGTTTGTTTAACTCGAGGTTATTTGTTTCTTTTTCATGTTCCCTCCTTGCCAGAATGTTTGTTTACATTTAGTGAAAAGTTTTGCTGTGCATGCAAAGACTGCCTGTGAGCAAAGAGGGTTCCGAAGTGGTTGCATAAAGTTTCATTAGCTTTCTGGTCGCTGTCCTCAACTCTTTGCTTTAAAAAGGGATCCCTGCTCTTTGAATGGTTGCTGCAGACACTGGCCAATGGTCCCCCATAGGAGTCCTGTGTCCACACTGATCATGCAATAATACAACTCAATGTATCGCATGTAATCCCTGTTGCCTGTCATACCATGTGCTTCCTAAATTCCATGTGGCATCCAGGGCAGGGATACAGGCAACACCTGCATTCAAGGAGCGTTTGGAGGACATGATATGTGTCCTGAAATGATTCCCGTTCTCCTTCGAGAGCCATCTGTGGGGGTTTCCATGCCTCGATGAAAAGAAGTGGTCATGACCAGAGTCTTTCCCTCTTCTTTGTTGCAGTTTTTCTCCGGACCTCGCCCTGGACTCTCCTGGCACTGACCACTTTGTTATCATTGCCCAGCTGAAGGAGGAAGTGGCCACTTTAAAAAAGATGCTGCACCAGAAAGATCAGATGATTTTGGAGAAGGAGAAGAAGGTACAGCCCTTGGCTTGCTTCCCCCCACAGCATGCTGACTTGTTCACGCAGATCACACTCCAGCGGAGTCTGGCTTTTTACCCTGGAGTGAGCAAGAGAGTTTCTGGCTGTTTCCAGGCTGCCTCCTTTCCAAAGCTGAAGAGGCTTTCTGGACCCACCCAGATCTCATTTCATACAGGGTAATTTTCTGACCACTGTCTCAGAGACCTCCGTGTGGGGGAAGGACTGAGAAAAAAACATGCTGCTCTGTGCAGAAAGACAGCCCTGGCCGCTCCTGCTTCTCTGTGCTGCTCAGTGATACAGTTCTGGTCTCACTGTGCTCCCCCTGCCCACCCCAGCACATTTCTGAACTCTTCCAGTCTCCCGCAACTTCTGCTGAGGCATTTTCTGTGGCAAGGTGCATCAGGGGTTAAGGCATTCGTTTCTTCTTCCAGCTCACTTGCTCTGTACTGGTTTATCTGCAGATCACAGAACTGAAAGCTGACCTGCAATACCAGGAGTCGCAGATGAGGGCAAAGATGAACCAAATGGAGAAGACGCACAAGGAGGTCATGGAGCAGTTACAGGTGACAGCATTTTTGTTTTAATTTGCTGAGCTGTGCTGTAGCCAGGATTGGCTGAGGACACTCCTGATCTGAACACCCATGAGCCTCTGCACACACAGCTCTGCTAATGCTTCTCAGCCCTCTGCTCTGCCAGGCCAGCCCCTCCCCAGCTCTGTACCAGGCTGCAGTGCATTGTAACCCCTATTTATATCCTGCTTGCCGCTCTCTACTCGGGCTCAGACTTAGTGTATTGTAAAGTGCTGTGTTGTGTCCCCTGTGGACTAGACGGGAACCATCAAACTCATTCTACCTATTGCCAAAATCAGGTTTGAACCTGTTTCTCCAGACGCAGAACCTTTGTCAGCTCCCTGCACCACATAGCTCTTAATGTGATTTATGTGACCGGTAACCAGAGAGAACAAAGCTCAAGAAACAATTGGCAGTTCCTTTAGCACTGTATCTCTCTAGTCCAAATAAAGAAGTCCCTGAGCCCGAGGGAACAGGGAGAGCAGGATTCTTGTCATGGCCATGGAAACACTAGGCAGGCTATCAGCAGGAATATGCTTGGAGCCACCGAAGAGATCGGGTCAAAGGGGAGCTGGTTATGGGGAAGAAATCAGACACCAAAATGAACTTTGCACCCTTTAATCACTCTGGGGTTTACAATGATCTAAAGCCCTAGCGATGAGAAATGGGAGGGGATAAGACAAAAGGCTTATATTCCCGCTGAGAAAACAGTCCCTGCTCCGTTAGCACACGCCCAAGTTAATTATTGGAGTGGAAGACAGGTTTTGGAGACTACAGCTGCTGTCAGGAAGCTGGTGCCTGTGAGATCCCCTTCACAATGCACGTTCCTAAGCACTGTAAGGCTGTGAAGGTTGGAGTATCTGCGTGTGGTGCGCCGATGTTGCTTCCCGCTCCTTGAGAGCTGGGAGGCACTGGTGGTTTGTCCTCAAGGGACTGATGACAGCCAGAGCCTTCTGTCTCTGTACTGCTTTACTGCTTTATTGATCCTGCCCTGCCTGTCTCAGCCCAGAGCTGTTTCCATCTCATAGCTTTGGGAGGCCTGCAAAGAATGAGTTGGTGTTTACTCCAGCTCTGAATAGAGAATTTTCCATTAGCGCAAACCACCACTTTTTGGTTGCCTTGACAGCCCTGGCTGTGAGGCCAAGGGCTAACTGGGAGACAACCCCTCCCTCCTTGCAGTGGTTTCCCAAGGCGGGGCACGCTGGTTGCTCGGTGAGGGTGGGCACAGTATACCCTGCCTCTGACTTGGCTGTGGCTCAAAGAGGACGCCTGCCTTGAAAGCTGTCGGACACCTTCCAACAGCCTTAAACTCGCTCAGTTCTGAAAGGAAAGAGGAAACATCCGATCCACGAGCAGGTCTGCCTGCAGCCACCTGCCTCTCCTGGGGGGAGAGGGGTTTGCATGAGGGGGGCTGTTCTGTGCTTAGCTCGGACTGGGACTGCCCTGGTCCCTGTTCTCTCTGGTGTCCGAATGTTTTATTTCAGCTGGTATTGACTGAGGCTCTGGAAACTTTCTTCACTGATTCCCAAATAAAAGTTCAAACCCTCTCGGTGTATTGTAGGTGCCTTGAAGTGTTCCTATGATTACTTTTTTGAATGTGCTCTTGGTTTTTTATTATTTTGCCTTGTCTTTTCACGGTGGGAAGCAGGGGTGCCTGTATTCTTCCAGGCTGTAGGAGGTAAAAAGATCTGCTTTACCACATGCGGTACTGGAGCAGAGGGTTTAATTCCTCTAATAACTGTTTGCATATTCATTCATTCACTGGAAACCAATGCAGAAGACCTGTATCTGGCTTCGCATGGATTCTACCCCTTCTGCTACTGCTGTAGTGTAATTTACTCCATAGGCTAGAGGAGAGTGAGCTCAGCGGTTTGGTAATGGGGGCTAGAGAGTCTTGTTTGTAAGTTGCCATGATTTTTAATTCAGTGCAAACCAGAGAGATAAGTTGGTACATGTCGGTGCTCTGGTGGGTTTGGAAAGCTCCTAGTAGGGGTGCAGGGTCAGTACGGTGCTGAATCCTGATAAAACGTTGGTGGCGTGTGAAGAAACCGAGGGTGACGCAAAGCTGAGAACAGTGAGCGGCTCCGCCCTGCTTTTTCGATACAAGCAAGAGTGTGGGGTAGGGGAAGCTGGCCTTCAGCTTGCTCAAACGTGTCAGGATGGGGGCTGGAGTCACCAGGGTTTCACTCGACCGCTTCTCACGCTGTCAAAGCACGGCAGCTGGTGAAAGGGGAAGGAAGGAAAGCCAGCCCCGGTGACCTCGGTGAGTGTCCTTGGCTGGTTTAACGCGAGTTGCGCGTTTGTTGCCTTTTGCTGTGGAAGCTGTTAGCTTTCAGCCCACTTCTCAGTTACAGCGGGGGGACACGAGGGGGAAGGGATGGGAAGAGCCCTTTCCCAGTGGTAGGGATGAGATTCTGGACTTGAGCTCGTGCCGTGATGCCGTGCAGCAGCATCTACCTCCTTTTTCATCTGCACGCAGGACACCGGCAGCTTCTGTCCAGGCAATTCTAGGATCCCGAGAACTAATGATGATCCGTGCCATTAAATACCCATTTTCACTGTGTTTCCAGGCCAAGAACAGAGAACTCCTGAAGCAAGCAGCTGCCCTATCGAAGGGCAAAAAGCCTGAGAAGTCGGGAGCAATAACCTCCCCTTAGAACCAAACCCCCTCTCTGGGAGCTTTCCCCAGCATTAGCCAAGGAGTCTAGGAGGCCTGCCTGATCGCTGGAAGCCAAAACCTCAGTGTTGTCACTATCTCACTGCCGTGGACTCGATGGAAACGCCTGGCGTGTGTTGCCTTTCGACAGCACGCTTGAGCGTGCCTGGCTTTGCTCTCTGTTGAATACCAGTCTGTATCACAGTGATCCATGGGGAGAGGTCCCAGCCATCCTAAATCCCACCCCCCGCCCTGAAGTACTGCTTTCTGGAAGAAGTTTTTTCCTAACCAGTTGCTACCACTGCCAACCCTTTCCATTAGCAAACAGGAACCTGCTGCATTAGAGACTTCTTGCTGGTTCCAAACCTGCTGCTGTGAGGCAATAGCCGTGGCCAGTTGTTGCGCAGATAAGACAGGAGCCGTGTGTGGTGGGAGCTTGATTTTTCTTGAACTGTTCCCTCTTCAAAAGGAAGCCGATAAATCACCAGCCCAACAGATGTTACTGGAAGGTTGTGCCACTGCTGAGAACGGTTGATCCAGCTTTTTGAAGATGCTTCCAAAATGGGGGCTCTGTATTTATCTTGGAAGCTTTTTGTTTTGGTTTTGGTTTATTTTTCTTCTTTTCTATGTCAGCTTGGCAAACTGAACTGCCTGGGTTTGTGTTTTCTTGTTTTGTTATGATAGCTTTTGGCTTGGGAGCCGATACAGACCCAAATCCATCCCATATTCTGCCCCCACCCCACTGCCCTGGTTACTTGGTGACCTTTGGGGCTTTGATGACTTCTGTAGCTTGATGTGATCAAGTGTCTCCTACTCCATTTTTTTACATGAGCAGAGTTCGAGACTGGGATGTTCCCTCTGCTCCCTTCAGGCCCTGGGCTGAGCTCGCCCTCTTCTCCCCCCTTCCCTGCCCCATTGCTCCCTTCCAGATGCAGAAATAGGGGCCAGGTTGGCTCCCAGGAAAGCGCTTACTCAGGCAACGACCCAAGCTGGGGAGTGTTTCTTGGGGCTCTCCAGGGACATTTCTCACTGCTGATTAAAAGCCAGCAGAATAATAAAAAAAAAAAAAAAAAGGGCTATGAAAGTTCCCTGGAACAGGGATGTGCTTCTCGGAAGCAGCACAGAGACCACAGACCCTTCCAGCAGACCCCAGGCTCTGTCTGCCACGCATCTCCTGGCGTCAGGGGGGGGATCAAAAGCACTTGGCTGCTGCAAGGGGCAAAGCACCACACAGCTCTCGGCTGGCAGGAGCTCCTCTGCCTCCCCGCACCGAGCTCCATTCAGGGTGTGAAGAAACATCTCAGGGTTTGGAGACCCTTGGGGCAGAGGAGCAGGGTTTCGACCTTAAGTCTGGAGCGGCGCTGAAGGTGGGTAGCGAAGAGGCAAAACCGTCCTTTTTGATGCAGGGCCGGTTGCTCTGTCAGGGGTTTTATTAAGCTTTTAACTAGAGATTGTGGATTTATTTTATTTTTTTTTATCTTTCTTTTTTTTGTTACTAAAGATGACTTTACTCAAAGGCACTTTTTTTTGATGATGATGATGGCCTCCGGCATGGAAGGAGCACGCTGCCGCATCAGACACTCGGCCATGTGGGTTTTTTTGTTCTTTTTTTTTAAGAGACTTCTGATGTGAAAACAAGAAAAAAAAAAAAGTTGTTACACTTTGCCAGAGTGTGACAGCAGGAAAATGCTCACCGGATTTTATACTTCACGCGTTTTTAGAAAATGAGGTGCGTTGTTGGGAATTTTTTTAAATGGGGACTTTGCTTTTGCGCTTCCCTCCAGATGCAGAAATCTCACAAGGGAGGAAGGCCCTGTGTATGCTCTTGGGTTTTTTTTCTAATTGTGATAAATTGATGATGCGTTGAGTAGCTGATGATTTGTAGTAATAACATCGTTTCTTTGTATGTTTGTAGTAATGGAGATTTTAAAAGGGATGCTTTGATTTGTACAAAATTCTGACAACTGTAAAAGTGTTTTAAAAAAGCCTCATCCGTGTCTGCTGCTTTCTCTTTGCCTTCAAGAAAAAAAAGCAAGCGACCAAAGCGTCTTTCCCTGCCTGGAACTGATTTATCTCCTGCTGGTGGCTGCCTGGTCAAAGCATTGGTCGTGCTGCTTCGGGGTGCGTATGGGAAGGAGACGGCATTTTTCTATTGTTTGCTTCGCTCCTACTTTTGTTTCTATCTTTAAATCCTCCCAATTGAGCCTGTTGCTAGGATCCTTGTTACTTGGTTACCTCCAGCTTCCCGGGACCGGTCCGGCTGTATCCGACGAGATCCGTTCTCTTATTTTCTTCCCCAAGCACGTGAAGGAAGACAGAGGGCAGAAAAAAATACAGTCTTGGTAGGAAACAAAAGGACAAGAGGGTAAGAGCGTTTTTTATTTTAAAACACAGATGCAAATGAGGTGAGTAAACACAGTTTGTGTCTCTGAAGTCTTCCCCTCATCTCTGCCATGAGTCTGGAGGGAAAACAGTTTGGGTTTTGGTTTGTTTCATTTCAAAGCATCTAATTTGCCAGCAGAAATTTTGTAGCCAAAACCTCTCCCGAGATTTCCACCTGGAGATACACCCCTATCCTCGTGGGCGCCGCAGTTCAGCCCATTGTCCTGTTGGAGCAGCTTCCCAGTGCCACCAGCAGCGCTGCGGCACGCCGTGCCTTCCTCTCCCGGGGCAGAGCTGCTGCCGTGGCCTTGAACGTCTGTTCCCGGAGCGCTGGGTGGGAAAGGCAAACCCTAGCTCCGTTGAAACACTGCAATGGCTTTTCTAGCTCCAAATAGTCTTCCCATATTATATTTTTCAAAGCCTGGATTTGCACACAGGAAATAGCCGCTTTTCTGGGAATCATCGGTTGTGACAAATACCCAAATTCATCATTAAATGCGGGGAAGAAAAATAGGTTCTATGAAATCGTTCTTGTCAGCACTATTCCAATCTCTTGTTTGTTCTTCCCATCTCTTTGGCTTCTCCTGCCTGTGAAAGCAGAGGCTGACGTGGACTGGTCAGGGTTTTCATCCCGGGTTTGCCGGATTTCAGCCACCTGACGGAGCCGAGAGCCCTGGCCAGGGAGCTTGAGGCGCCCGAGCGATTGCAGCCTCGCTGAGTCGCTGTGGCGCGGGGGGACTCCCTGTACAAGTGCTGCCTCAGACCAAAAATCTGGGCCAGTGCCCTTGCCCCAGGCAGAAGCTGCTGGGGATACCCGGGTGCAAACCCAGCAGGGTTTGCTTGGCGTCTCCTCCGTGCCGGGTGGCTTGGTGGCCACCCGAGCTGGGCATTGCATCATGGCCTTTTCCTCCTCATCCCTCCTTTCAGCTCATGTTTTTCAGATGAAAGGTGCCCAAATTGCAAGCTCACAGGCTGCCGGGTGCCAGGCTTGCCCAGTAGCTTGGCTCCTCTTTCCCAGTTAGCACTGCCTCACTGTGCCAGCGGCACTCAGCATTTACCGGGCACTTTATCTCTGCTGAGCGCAGCGCGATCCTTGCCGTACTCTGGAATGTGCCCGGTTATCCTCGTTTACGGCAGGTCAGGAGATAGGCGAGAGCTGATCTGCCAAAGGCTGGGCTCCGAGTCAGCGGATAGAGCCGGAGCCGGGCGAAGATCCTTGTATTCCGCCTCCCGAGCCACGGCTCCGAGGGGCTGCGCTGCCTCTGCCCCGGCAGAGCTGCAGCAACGATTGCGAATGGGTTGCGGGCAATTTTTTGCAATTCCCAGCCAGACCCTGGGTAAGAAGTGGCTGGCTCCTGCCTTTATCTGCTAGCACATGCTTCCTCCTCTCTGTGGTTTATCCACTGCTTCTAAAGCAGTTTGAATGTTTGCAGAAGGATATTTTTTTTTTAATTTATTTTGTGTTGCGATTGCTTTATTTCTATCTCAAAGCTTTCCGAAAATACGGTTTTGACCGTAACTGAACACGCTCAAACATCACATACTGATCTCAGCCACCTGCTAGTAATGAAATCAAGGTCGAAAATGAGACTTCCAGGTTTTTGGCCGCTGTTTTTCGCCATGTTTCAGGTGTGTTGGTGCTTGGCTGCCCCTTGTCTGCTCCCAGCGGAAATCTCTTCTGAAGATGCAGAAGCTCAGAGTTCCCGGAGCACTGACCTGGGGAGCTGGAGGTGGTTGGGTTTTCAGGGCACAATGAAAACCTCCTGCAAAGCGTTTCTTGAGATCCACTAACCCAGAGGATTACATTTTTAAATTTTTTTTTAAGTAATTACTTGAATAAATACCTCCTTTCCAACTTGCAGGCCCCCTGGCAGGGACTTGAAACTTTAGTACGCAAATGAATCTAAACTGTTCTGCAGCGTAACCCGCAGCAGAACTGAACCTGCAGCAGAACTAAACCGACTTAACCAGCTGGTAATTACCCACCAACACGCTCCCTCCCGTTCCTCCCTAATTGCTGGGGCTTTCTGGGAGCCCTGGCTCAGGCAGCGTGCCCTGGGGGCAACAGGCTTTAAAACTGTCTTTGTTTAAAAAAAAAAAAAAAAAAAAAAAAAAAGAAAAACCCAAACCTCACTGAGGATCTTAAAATCCTTTAAAGCTTCAGTAACTGTTTTGCAGCTGGGTGGGGAGGGGTAAGCACAGCCTTGCTCTGGAGGTGAGGGAAGCCAGGGCAGAAGGAAGAAGTGGACAGAGAAGCGAATTTAGCTGTCCAAGGAGATGTCGCTCCGTGCAAAGCCTGTGAGAGCACTGAGGGTGCTGCTGAGGGTGGGGCTGAGGGTGCTAATTGGGAGCCCTGCAGAAAGCAAGCGGGGTTTTAGCGTTGGGAAATGTTCAGCATTGCCTGCTGACTTCTGTCACTTGCTAAGAGGCCAGAGCTGGCCCAGCCACCAGGAGCTGCTCCTTTGGGATGCAGCTTTTGCCTGAGATTTCCATGGAGAAAGCTCAGCTGCCCTTTGCCTCCTTCCAGGGGAAAGCTCCGGAGGTCCAGGAGTCCAAAGGTGTTTTGGCTGTAGTCCCCATCCTTACCAGTGCCGGACCCAGTATTCAGTCCCCATTCCTGGAACACGTGGGGATAGCAGCTCCCTCCTGCTGTTATTCCCAGAGGCTCCAGAGCAATGAAGATCACTCACAAACCAGTACAAACCATTGCTTCTAATGTGTTTATGCTGCTGAAGCCACATCCCTCTGCAGAAACCCCGATGGAGCGAGGTGCTGAGCTCCTGTTGTCCCAGGAGGACCACGCTCTAGTTACCTTCCCTCCGCTGCTCCGAAATTCCCTTTTCCACCCCACATATGGTCCGGGCTTCCTTCTCCCAGCCCACCAAGGCCAGGTGCCGGTGGGTTTTCCCATCGGAGGCTGTTAATGGGGAGGTGTGGGGTGACCAGCTGTGCTGGCAATCCAGCTCCTCGGGCTTGGGACAGGAGCGGAGCCATAAGGCAAGGAAGGAAGCGCTTCAACCATGGCGTAGGTCACATCTGCTCCAGAGTCCCCGTGAGGTCTCTGCTGCTTCCCTTTGTCCTCGGGGTTTGGCCTGGCCAAGCCCCCCGAGCTGGTGAAGCACCAGAAGGCCAGGCAAGGCAATGACTGTCCCCAGCCAACCTTGCCCGTTGCTCTAAGGTGACTTATCTTAAGCAAGCGGCCTGGCCTTCCTGTTTTGCTTCCTTGCGGCGCGCTGTTAAGCTACAGCAACATTCTTGTACAGTCAGCGTCTCAGGAACTGGGGCACTGGCAATCCCTGAATAATTACTGAGCTGTGGCGTGTTTGCCATGATTGGTGTTTCTGGAAACAGGGTGTTTGGGTTCAGCTCCCAATTTCCTCTCTCGAGGAAATTTTGCCTCTCCTTTGCCACCCTTTTTCCACTGATTGTCGTAAGGAGCCTTAGCTGCAACGCTGCTGTGTGCCCAGGTGAACCCCTGTGGATGAGCCAACACGGAGAAATCCTACTGCCATTGTCGTTCCTTGAAGAACGAGCACTGCCGAGCTGGAATTGGGACAAAAAGTGAGACCTCGAGTGCTCTTGGGTGAGGTTTGCGGGACAAAAAGACGGGAGATGCTGAAGCTGCTTCGACAACTGCCCGGTATCGCCCGTTTCTGGCACACAGCATGGGGGGATACGAGCCCCTGGCAGCTCAGAGGTGGCGGCAGGTCATCATCCCCTTTTGCCAGGTTGCTGTCGACGGCGGGGAGGTGCTGCCGACAGCCCGAGCCGGCTGCTGCGTGGGCGGGAGCGTTGCAAAGAGGCCAGGAAAAGCGCTGAGGCTGCAGGTAACGTGCCGGCTGCCTCTCATCAGCCCAGGTGGGCCGAGCTGGGGCTGCGGAGCAGATGGGGGATCGCGTGCTGCTCCTTATTGCCGAGCGAGCGCACTGCCCTGGCCATGCCCAGCCCCTCCTGCCCTTGCTCTGCATGGCTCCGGGGCAAACGTCCCTCTGGCACGGCCCTCCATGTCATTTGAGGGGTTGTTAAATATTTGGTGGCATCTCCAGCCCATCCCTCCAGCTGGACCACCGCCTGACGCCCACAGCCCTAGGGTCCCCAGGTCCATCTCACCCTGTCCCCCTCATGTCCAGAGCTTTCTGGGGGGCAGAAAGGGGAGAATAGAGCCAGCCCCCCCCACCCCCCGCTTTGCTTGCACCGTTGCCTTCACTGCTGCAAAGCTGGAGATGGCTTTTCATCTCCGGGCTGGCATGTTCAGCCAGAGCAAACGCAGAGCTCGTGGCCTCAGGTAGCTGCAGCCCCCGTGCTGGCTGGGGATCCGGCAGCATCTTGGATCTTGCCCGGTGTAAGGGAGCTCTGGGCCTCTCCATGGGGCGTGACGGGGCCGAAGGAGCAGGCGATGGAGCTGGACTGGGGTGACAGGGGCTGAAACAGCTCCCAGGGGAGCGTGGGGCCAGGTTCCCCTTGGAGCAGGTGCGACCCAGACCTTGGATCAGATGCAATTAAACCCCCAAATTGTTCCTCTCAAATGACACAAGTGCAAATAGAGAAGCAGAGACACCTCGGGGTGGCCAGAGCTGCCCAGATCCCACACCCTCGGTGCAGAAGCGCGCTTGCAAAACATCCCTAAAAATAGCACAGGGTGTTTGCAGGCTGCAGCGCGCCAGGGAGGGGACAAGGACAAGGAGCAGCCGACCCGGGGCCATTTGAAACTCGCTGTGTCCTCTCTCCCCACCGAGGCCGGAGCAGCTGCAAGCGTGTCATGGTGTGCCGGCTCTTGGCTGCGCCGCCGGCACTGCGCTGCCGAGGCGCGCTGACATGTTCGCTTAATTGGCAGGAGCTCAGGACCGGAGCCGGAGGAGGCTGTTGCCAGGCAAAACCTGAGTTGTTTGTGCAGCAACTCCCGTTTGCTGGACTTTGCCATGTGCAGGCTGTCAAGCAGCACCAGATTGTTATCAGCGCTGCTGTCTGGGGCCGTCCGTGGTTGTGGGGTGGGTTTCTGGTTTGGGTTTTTTTTGTTTGTTTTTTCCCTTCTTTTATCTTCTTTTATGGGGTTTGATGGTTATTACTCAAATGGCCAGGAGCTGGCATGGGGCTGCACGCCTTGGCCGAGGACGGGAGGGGAAAGCTGCTCTGCCGCTCTTGGGGCGCTTCTGCACCGGGTTAATCAAAGCGCTCTGTGCGAAGCCGGGGGGAGCCTCGGGGTGCAGTAGGGTGGTAGGAGGGGGGACACAGCGATTGCTGATGGCCACATGAAGCCATGGGACAGGCTCGGTGCACAAGGTAAGGCCAGAGCTGCTGAGTGATTTTGGACAAATACCGCTGCCCGTAAACATGCACAGGCTCCCTTTCCATCAGATTTCTTTTCCCTTCGTTCCCAGCAGACATTTTCCCTGGCTCCCTGTGTCACAGGGTGGGGAAAGTGCCGCAGCAGGGCTGTGCAGCGGGTCCTGTCCTTCCTCTCGGGGCAGGGAGGATGCACGGAGTGCCAGACCCCCCCGCGGCGCTCCCCTGAACCAGTACCGGCCGCCGGGGTGCCCGGCTCGGCGGGGGCTGCGGTTGCTGCGAGCCCGGGGTACGGCTCGGCTCCGCTGGGCTCGGCTCCGCTGGGCTCGCCCCCGGCCGCCTCGACCCGCAGCACCCTCAGGAGCGCGCAGCGAACTACAACTCCCAGCACCCCCCGCGCCGCCGCTCCCTATTGGCTGGCGGCTTGCTCCGCGGCCTCGCCTCCGCGTTGCCATTGGCCGAGGCGCGGCGGGGGCGGGGCTTTCCCCGCCCCTCCCGCCGCCGCCGCTCTATGAAAGCGGGGCGGGCGCGGGGCGCCGGGGCACCGGAACGTTCTGAAGCCTGGGGGTGTCTGGGGACCCCCCCCCCCCACCGGGCCCGCTCCGCAGCCCGGGGGGGGCCCTGAGGCCATGCCCGCCGCCTAGCCCCCGCGCTGCCATGCTGGTGGCCGGCTCGCCGTGCCGCCCCGCGGGGCTGGAGGAGTACCGGGGCTGCGGGGCCCGGCGGGGCGGCGAGGTAAGGGCTGGGCTCGGCTCGCTGCTCGCCTGCCCGAGGCGCTCCCGGTTCGCATCGCCCCCTCTCTCCCCCGCCCCCCCGGCATGGGACGGGGCGCTGGCGCCCTGCACCCCCCCGGGGGGGGCCCTCGCTTTGCAGCGGGCTGGCAAGCACGGGGCGGGACGGGGTGGCCCTGTGCTGGCAGGGGGGCACCGGGGTGGCTGGGCCAGGGAGATCTCGGGGTATCCCGAGCCCTCCCGGAGCTGCAGGGTGTGTGGGAGCCGGGCCGAGGCCCTGCCTGCGACCGTGGCCGGGAGGCGAAAGGAAACTGAGGCAGGGGCTGGCGTGGGGCAAGCCCAGGGGGTGGGGGGCTGGGGGGCTCCGAGGGCTCCTGCCAGTCGTTCGGCTCACGCTGCCGTTCCCGGGCCGAGCATGGGATCTCTCTGATGTTCCCGTCAACCCAGAGGTCTGGGAAACATCTCGCATCGCCCGGGGCTTTGCCATTTGGAGCCCAGTGCGCAAAAGCGGAGTCCTGAGGGGTCCGGGGAGCTTTGCAGGACCCCCCTGTCTGGCAGTCGAGCCGGGCTGCAACTTCAGTGCACCAACCTGCTGAGTTTCCTGAGAGGTTGGGAATTGCCTCTGTTTGTAAGGCTTATTTTCCCCCCTCAAAAAAAATCTCCAAAACATTTGCAGTTTGTCCTCTTGCTCCTGCATTCCCCTTCCCTCAGGTGTCCCCGGGGACAGCGGGATTGCTCTGCCGCTCAGGGCTTTGCTTGCGGGGAGTCGGTGGCTCCCCAAATAGCCGTGCCACCTCTGCAGGGACGGTTACTCCTGACGTGGGCTGGAAGGTGGAAACCCCGAGACAAGTGGGTGGGAAAGACCCTGGCCAGCAGTGCTACCAGGGAATCCCCTCCGGCACTCATCCTGGCGTGAGCCGAAGCCTGAAACGGGCGCTTTGGAGCCGGCTGGGGGAAGGACGGCAGCGGTGGCGGTGCCTTAGACCTCGGCCACCGGTGTCTAGCAGGTACCACCGAAACTCCGGGGGCTGGGACCTTCACACCCGCCGTGAAAGCACCTCGGTTTTTGTTCCTGCGTGCTGTGGTGGTGGGGTTTGTGCCGCTGCGGGGCTCTCTGTTCAGCGGCAGCTCCGCTCTCCTCCGCAAAACTTCTTCAGGTTTTTCAGGACGAGGCAGGGTGGGGTTTGGGGATCCCGTTGCCCTCCTTGCTGGAGCGTGGTGGCAGCTGGGTTCGCTTTCCTGGAGCAGGTTGGGCTGGGGATGGCTTGTGCCAAGGGGGTTGCACTCGTGCGTCGGCTCCTCGCGTCAGTGGGGCCCAGCCCTGGCGCTGCTCTCGCCCCTGGTGCGGCACAGGGACAGCCTTCTGCCCTGATTTTGGCAGGAGCGACGGTTACGAGGGGTAAACCCGCTCTGTCGGGCAGCTGCCATGGTGTTTGCTTAACCTCGCCTTATCAGGAATGATTTTCCAACACCTGACTAAGCACTGGCACCAGTGGCAGGGGGCTCGCTGCTCGGCACACCCATCTTCCCCCTCCCGGGGGATTAACTCCTTCCCCGTCTCTCCATCGAGACCCCCCGCCTGCCCTGTGCCAGCTGGAGGCTGGGAGCGGGTTGTGTGGTTGGTGGGGGTCGGAGCATCATCTCCGTGCCTCAGTTTCCCCATCAGCGGAAGCAGGAGGTGAGGCGCCAGCCGGAGGTGGCACGGCGAGGGTTAACTGCGGTGCCCCTGAGGATTGCTTAATGCAGCAAAACATAATGAGCCTCTGCTAGGGATGATTACAGTGTACCTCCAAAGGTCACCCTGAGCTGTCACCAAAAAGCAGCGGGGTGCCTTTGGGGTCAGAATTCCTGCCGTCTGCGTCCTGTGGATTTGCCTGCCGGGGTCTCTCGGTTGTCGTCCCTTCCTAGGGAGCCTCTTGGAGCACCAAAGAAGCTCTTTCTCCCCAAACTGTGAGTCAGTGCAGAGCCAGCTCAGCACCCGGAGCGGCGATGACACGAGCCTGCTCCCACTGTCACCCCAGTCTCGCTTCCGTGGTGACTCAGGGCAGGAGCATCCCGCACGCTCCGAGCCTGTGGATGCGGGCACCGCTCACTTTGCTGGGATGGCTGCAGCCCGGTGCCGGCTGCCCGGCACGCCATGACACACTGCCTGGCACGTGGGGAGCGCGTGGCCGCGCCGACAGCTGCAGCGTGGTCCCCTCGTGCCGTCCCACCCGGGAGAGGGTGCCAGGCTGCGCCCGCCACCTCCGTAGTGGTTTGGAGGCAGCTGGCAGGAGAAGGCACCCGCCGTCACCTGGGCTGTGCCTGGCTCCCGCTCTCCGGTATCTCTCCCGGGTGGCAGCCCCGGGGCTCATCCCTTCACAGGGCACCGTGGAAAAGACCACTGGGAGAAGCAGCTCCCTGCCCCGTTGCCCCACGTGCCATCCTGCTGTCGGTACCCCCAGTCGTGTGTGTCTGGGCACCCTCCTCCTGCTGCCGCCGTCCCCCCATGACGTGTCCCATCTCCCACGGGTGAATCCCAGCGGTGGGACCCTCGCTGCAGCCTCCTGGGCACGGTTGCAGGAGGCCGGGAGCGTGACGCTGGATGCTGGGCATGGTGGGGGGAGAGCAGGTTTGGGGGCAGAGCTACCCGTTGAGCTTCCCCATCGTTAATGGGCTGGAGGGTGCATGTCCAGTTGTGCCGTTGGTTTTGGAAGGCTTCTTGGTTCTGGAAAATGCCGCTGGGTGCTGTGCTTGCTTGTCTCTGCCATGATACTGTGGGTTTCCCACGCTTCCCCCAGCTGCAGGGCGAGCCCTGCCCGCCCTGGGGAGCCTTCGACGGCCATGGGTGGAGGAAGGAGAGGTGGGGAAGGGAGGAAGGGGGTCACTGGGAATTGCCTTGGTGTGGCTGATGGGATGGGGGGGAGCATCTGCAGGAGGGAGGAGGGCAATAAAATGAAGGTCATGCCTTTGCCCCCCGCCCAGGACAGCAGAAGCTGTGGGTCCTGTGTGGAGCCTTGTGGACGGTCCCCAGCTCAGCTCTGCGTCGGCCGGTTCAACTGGGTGCTGCGGGAGCAAGGCTGCCCGCTTCCGAAGAGCGTGCGGGCAGCACCCCGCTCTCCCTCCTGGGGCTGAGCCCTTTATTTTGGGTCCTGGGGGTGGGCAGGGGGGCCAGACTTGCCTTGTGGTGCTGCCTGGGGGTGTCCAGCTCCCTCTGCATCCCAGCAGTGCAAGCGGGGGTGACGGGTGGCCGGTGCCTACCCTGTGCGTGTCTCCCTGCCGCGTCTCTCCCTGCACCCAGAGCAAAGCAGGGTGCGGGTCTCCGCCGGCCGGGCATCCCTCTGGATGGGCCGCGGGAGCTTTGCCGTATCTGACAGGCACGGCTGCTGCTGCCTCCGGTTCTCCATGGCATCGCTGCTCCCTGCCGGGTTTGCACAGGGGATGTGTGCTATGGGATGGAGCCGGGTGGTCCTGGGCATCCCGGAGGGGCTGAGACCCTGCCCGCTCCCTGGGCGGGCAGATCCAGACCCTGGGCTCACATCCTGCCTGCACAGTTGGTGCTGGGCTCCTGTGCAGAAGTCCCAGCAGAGGTGACCAAGTGCAGCCTGTGCTTGGGGACAGGTCCCTGCCTCACGGTGCCACCCCAGCTCCTGCTGGCAGAGGAACCCCAGGGGATTTCTGCAGGGAGAGGGAAGAGGGGGCTGGTGCTTCCCCACCCAGAGCGGGGGCCCTCAGCACCTCCTCCGTGGAGGGCAGCACCTGTATCCGGAGCGTGGGTTGGAGGAAGCGATGCTGCGAGCGTTCGTCTGCCGAATGCCCTTTCTGCTGCCCCTGCCCCGTCCTGGTCCCAAGCAAGCACCCCGTGTCCCCCCTGCATCTGAGGGGTCCGCACGCCAGCCCCCCCCTCTCCCTTCCCCCCTCCCCAGGCCTGGGACAGCTTAAACCCTTTCCCACCTTCTTTTCTCCCACCCCAAACCAGGCTCTGGATTCTCTGTAGGTGTTTGGTAGGGGGATTAATTTAGCTCTGAGGGCTGGGTGCTGCATCCCCCCCCATCTGCGGTTGGCACCCGTGGGTGCTGCTGTGATGGAGGTGGAGAAATTTCCCCTGCACCACTGCAAGCTTGCAAGCTGGTGGGATGCTGCGGTGCAAAAGTGGGACGGGGGTGGATTCAGGCTTGGCCGCATCCTTGCGTTTTGGCTCCAGGGCTGGCTGGGGGGGGTCCCCCATGGGTGCTGAGCCACTCCTGCAGCGGGAGGGCTGGGAGGCTCCTGGTCCTGTTGTGTTCCAGATGGGGGGTCCTGCTTGCATCCCTGCCCCCGAGTGCACCCTGGTTGGGTGCAGCCGGCCCCCACCCGCCAGCAGAGAGGAGAAAAATACCTGCTTGGGGAAAATACACTTGCCCTTCCCTGGGGAGGGGGGGAGATGCAGCCTGGGGGTGTCAGAAAGGAGCCAAAGTGGGTGCCTGGAGTGCTGAGCAGCAGCTGACCTGTGACTGGCTGGCTCGGTTCCATCTTAACTGCGTTAACAGATTTGGGGAAGGAAAAAAAAAAACCAAAAAACCAAACCACCAAAACTGGTGGAGACGTTTCTCGGCATTTTGTTAGCGGTGTTACCGGGAACCCCGGGCATCGTATTGATGCTGGTGATTGCAAACCGCAGCGCCTGGCTGCGGCCGTGGCCGTGCTGCTCCCGCGACCCGCTGCCGTCCCGCAGGCCCCCCAGGCTCCGCTTTCCCTGTGTTTTCCCATGGAGGTGGTAAGCCAAGACGTGGGAGCGAGGGCTGTCTGCACTCTCCTGGCCAGCGATGCCGCGACTCCGGTGTCCTGGCACGGTCCCCATCCTGTCACACCTCCCGGGGGTGCAGAGCAACACCCCTGCCTGATTTCATCAGGCGCTGCCTGGCCTGACGCAAGGGCGCGGGGGCGACGGCCGCGCGTCCCCGTGGCCCGTGCGGGGTGGCTGCCTGAGTCACCCTTTCCGGTGCCGCCGCGCTTGTCCCGCCGGTGGCAGCTCCTCGTCCCGGGGACGCTCGGTGGCTCCTGGTGCTGGGCTAACGCCGCTGCTCTTTCCTCCCTAGGACGCAGGGGTCAAGGTCCCCCGGCAGCTGAGGAAGGGCCCCAGTGCCTTCATCCCCCTGGGAGAGGTGAGAGCGGTGGGGGCGGTTGTGGGTGGGAGCATCCTCCCTGCTGGGGACCCCTCCCTGCCCTGGGTGGGGGGCACAGGGGGCTGTAAGGAAGGACCCCTACGTCCCCCACCCCAATTGCTAGCGCCCAGCCTGGGTGGGTGGGGGTGGGATGGGGAAGGGTCACCCAGCCTGGGGGTATCCCTGTGGCAGTGGGGGGTGTCTTGTTTTGGAGGATGGGGGGGAGCAGTTGTGTTGTTTCACCCTGGTGTTTTCCTGCCCCAACACCCTGCCCGTGCCTCAGTTTCCCCACTGCTCCAAACACTGCTCTTCCCCCTGTGCTGCAAAGGCAGCCTCTGCCCTACCCCTCCATCCCCACCCCCAAAAAAACCCTGTGCCCTGAAATCCCTGGGGCTCCCCATGCCGGGGCACCCTCAGCACTATCTCAGCACCCGGCCTCAGTGTCCCAGATGGTTCCTTTGGTGCAGATAGTGCTGTGCTTTCGTCACCACAGCAGGGGTGGGGAGGCCAGCGGGGGGCCGAGCCCCATCTCCTCCCCGCTGCACACCAGCGCCCAAATAAACAACCCAACCCGTGCGGGCTGAGCCGGCTGGGCTGTGCGGGGTCTGGCATGGAGCCCCCCCGGCCCCCCCAGCCCCCCGAGATGGGCAGTGGGGCTCGCCGGCGGTGTCCGTACCGGGCGGGGAGAAGGCTGGGCGCCTCCAGCAGGGTGAGCACCCGATGTGGTGGGATGGGTGCTCCTGGGTGCCAGGGTCTCACTGGCTGACAATGATGGGGGGTGGGGTGGGGGGTGTACCTCCCTCTAGGTTGGGGGGGCTGTTGGGGAGAGTGGGGGGCTGCAGCACACAGCCCTTCACCTCCCTCCTTTCCCATCCCAGCAGATCCTGCAGGAAGGCACGGAGAGCAGCCGGCACCAGCTCCTCATCGAGGCCTGCGTCGCGGCGGGCAGGGTGGACAACATCACCACGGTCATGGGGCTGCACCCTCAGTATCTCAGCAGCTTCTGGAAGACCCAGTACCTCCTGCTGCGCATGGATGGGCCCCTGCCCTACCACAAGCGCCACTACATCGCCATCATGGTGAGGGTGGGGAGGTCCCTTGGGCTGGGGGGAGTCCCCTGGGGGTACCTGTGGTCCCAGCACCTCTGCTGGGTTTTTGCCTGGAGGCAGGAAGGCATTTGGGACCCCACCGATGGGTCCCCCTCTGAGCTGTGGTCCCTGAGGTTTGGAAGCCCCTTGGGGTTGGTCCCGTGGTGCCCACCCAGGGTACCCCAGCAAACCTCCCCTCCTGGGGGCCGGCATTGTTGGGGGGTGGGGGGGTGGGGAAGAGCCCCCTGTCTGGACTCTCATCCCCAGGGAAAACCCTCTACAGGCGAGGCAGGGGGTGGCTCCCTGCCTTGGCTTCTCCAAGGGCTCATAGCAGGGTTTTGGGGGGCCCCTGGCCAGTGTCAGGAGCTGACTGCCCGTCTCTCCCTGCAGGCAGCAGCCCGGCACCAGTGCTCCTACCTGGTGGGCTTGCACATGGGGGAGTTCCTGCAGGTGGGGGGCAACCCAGCATGGCTGCAGGGGCTGCACTGTGCTCCCCAAAAACTCCGCAACCTCAATGAGATCAACAAGCTGCTGGCGCACCGGCCCTGGCTCATCACCAAGGAGCACATCGAGGTGAGAGCCAATGCTGCTGGCGCAGATCCCCCACCCCTAAAACACTGGGTTTGGGGGGGCTTGACCCCGGGGGCCACATCCCTGCTTGCACAAACACACCCCCCCCGGTTTAACTCTTTCGGGGCTGAGGGAGCCCCCAAGCTGGAGGGCCGGGTCCCCACGGATGGGGAAGGGGTTCTTGTGCCCCATGGCTGGGGACCATCCTGCCGACAGCAGTTGGTTTATGGGGGAGACTCATCCCAAACACCCTCCCCATCTCCCTGACCTCGGCTTACCCCAGCTCTGGGGTGTGGTGGGGGGTATGGCACGGCAGGTTGGGGGGGATCTCTCCAAGCCCACGTGCCTTGCAGGCTCTGCTGAAGACAGGGGAGAACAGTTGGTCACTGGCGGAGCTGGTGCAGGCCCTGGTGCTCCTCACCCACTACCACTCGCTCGCCTCCTTCGTTTTTGGCTGTGGCATCAACCCCGAGGAGGAGCAGGACGGGGGGCACGGCTGCCAGCCCCCCTCACCCCACAGCGACAGCAGCCCTGCCTCTGACGACAGCATGGGGGGCTCTGGGGTAAGCGGGGGGGGGGGGGGCTTTGCCTTGTGGGGGTGCAGGGTGGGAAGAGTGGGGTGCTGGACTGCGTTCTGGGGCGTCCCCTGGGAATTGCTCCAAAGCTTTTTATTGGGAAGCGCAGATGCTTTAGGGCTGCGCTGTAGCATCCTCTGCAGGGCTTCCCTGTCTGCCCAGTTCCTGGGATGAGGCACGGGAGCAGCCGGGGTCTGGGCAGGATAAACCCAGAGGCAAATGCTCTT
>BOSO01002102.1:1186-15269 GCA_018403395.1 Gorsachius goisagi
CACCACTAAACCATGTCCCTAAGCACCTCATCTACTCATCTTTTAAATACCTCCAGGGATGGGGACTCGACCACTTCCCTGGGCAGCCCATTCCAGTGCCTGACAACCCAAAGTTAATTTGAAGACTGATAGAGTTGAAATTGCTTTAAGTTTTGGAGCGTTAGCAGTCAATCCTGTGGAGAAGTGTGTAGATTTCAGAGACGAGGTAGAAACACAGAAAGAATTAAAAACTTCAAAGCTTTAAGTCTTCAATATGGTAGACTAAAATTTTTTTTACAGTAGGTTTCAGAAGGGACTTAGGAAGGGCGTAGTACAAAGAACCAGCCAGCGTAGAGGAGGGTGTTGCTAGAATCATAGAATCATTTGGTTGGAAAAGACCTTTGAGATCATTGAGTCCAACCGTATTTGTTCACTACTGAACCATGTCTCTAAGCACCTCACCTACCCATCTAGGGTAGACCCACCAGTGCTCAATACACAGCAGCGGCATGAGCAGCACCCCCGGACTGCAGGGGAAGCAAGCGCCTTGCTGCAGCCCAGGACAAGCGCTAGCTCCAGGTGTGCAAGTAAACCCTGCCTCCACGCTGCAAAAGAGAAACTCGGGTCTGCAAAGGCCTAAGGGTAAAAAATTAGTAATAAAAAAGGACAGAAGAAAAAAAAATCCACTGTTGGAATGATTAAACTACAGTATCTAATATTATATATGACTAAAAATGGTCACAGTTAAGTATTCATTAAATATCTATACATTAAACAAAAGTATATGTACCAACTGGATTTTGGACATGCATGCAATTCAATGTAACGTTAATATAATCACAGTGCTACATAGTTTTAAGATGTGTGTCCAGCTGAAATAATACTAGAGGAGATGTACACGCAGTTCATTACTCTGGATTAACAATAGCACACACGTCTTTGTGATTCACTGTTAGACTGGAGGTATCTTACAGACTTCTACAAGATGAGATTTTATACTTCAGATATACTATTTTTATAACAGATTTTCAAAACAAGATTGGTTCCACTCATGAAGAATGCCTGAGCCAAACTCCAGAAGATAAATGCAGAAGAAAATAAGTAAATAAGCTGGCTCGTATTCAGTCGGCTGTCAACCAGTACCCCCAGGTCCTTTTCCACCAGGCAGCTTTCCAGCCACTCTTCCCCAAGCCTGTAGCACTGCATGGGGTTGTTGTGACCAAAGTGCAGGACCCGGCACTTGGCCTTGTTGAACCTCATACAGTTGGCCTCGGCCCATCGATCCAGCCTGTCCAGGTCTCTCTGCAGACCCCTCCTCCCCTCGAGCAGATCAACACTACCACCCAGTTTGGTGTCGTCTGCAAATTTACTGAGGGCAAGTGGGGACAGTGAACTGCATCATTTAAGATTCTGTTAACATCTTAACTCGTAATTATGTCATAACAGAGTAATCCGTTCCATAAATGAGTTTAGGTAAGCAAGAAATATTTTCAAACTAAAAAGATTATTATTTTTTTTTTTAAGAAATGAAGACTTACCTTCTGTGTTCATGAAGGAGGACAGACAAAACCAACATAAAATCTCCCATGAGAAAAGGAAGGAATGCACATGAAACATAACAGAGCGAGAAGTGCATGAGTACCAAAAAAATACCTGCTTGCACCCTCCCACCAACCCCTCTCTCCAAAAGAAAGAGAAAACCACAACCCTATTTTTCCTAGAGTAACAAACCAAAAGGATTAGAGATTCCATAAAAAATAAAAGGGTGGCTTTTGGAATGTTTCTGTAATGGATAGAGAAGGCTCTGAAATGAAAATTTTAGCCTTAAAAATACAGTTTATGGCAGTAATGCCTGTGCTTCATATTAACAATTTCCATTGCAAGTCCAGCTCTTCTACAACTAAAGATATTCCCCAGGGTGATGCTTGAAGTAATGATTTTCAGTTTGTCTTGCCCGGATTCTTTTTATGGAGTGGTGAATAACAGGAAAAAAAAAATTAAAAAACCACAACACCCACAATTTGAAAAATAAACAACTGACAATGAATGCCCTAAGAAGGACTACCATGATATTCTTTCAAGCTAGAATAGTTTGAAGTTTAGCAAGTAGAGATTGTCTGGCACCAGAGATATATACCTCTTGACCTACTCAAAACAAGAAAAGAACACTTGGAATTATAATAAAGGTTTAAGAATCACAAGTCATGCGGTTCCCAGCAGAGACAGTAATTGGAAAGCACTGTTTAAAGATTTCATTACACCAATTACACTCCGCCTTGCACGTGAGGCTAATTACACAGGTGCAATCCTGCCGGCACGAGAAGCGTCGCTACAACAGCCAAGCACGGACCCTGCTGGCAATTACTTTTCTCACTGCGAGGCGGGCCTGGAACAGCTGCCCTGTGTTCCCAATGCTGTTCTCATAAGGGCACGTGATGGGAAAAAAAAAAAAAAATCATAGATTAGAATGTTATGTAAGGAATCAGAAAGGAAAAACTTGGAAAAGAGGTGGGACTGAGGATTGGAAGGAGGAGAAAGACTGTGAGTGACACTAGCATTGGTAGCTCAGGACTGAAACAAGTTGGATCCTACCTAAACTGATCCAGTATGAGCTGCAAAAAGACAAAGTGTCATATGCTATCAGAGCACACCTTTCAAAACTTCTAGTACCACAATCTCATCACTGAAAGAAAATTTTACACAATGTTTAAACTCCTGTACATTTTCTCCAGGCTTTTATCTAATTCATTGAAAACATGCATGAGGTTGTCACATATGCATTTTGCCTTAAAAGCAAAGCCAGCTTAACTGTAAAGAAATCTCCTTTCAAATGTGTATTAAATTCTTTATATTTATAACCTTATCACTATGGTTATACTGGTAATTATGCTTGAATTTTATACTTTGTTACTAAATGAAAACAATTCTAGTGAGTAGCCCAAATATTACACCACTGGAAAGATTTGAGAAGCCTAGTGTATTGGAAGCTGGCCAAGAATATTGCATATTAGTTTTAAAAAGACAAATAAAGTCCAGTTTTAAAAGCTTGTTGTTTTGAAAATTAAAATCTTTAATTATGCAATCACAGATTTCCGAACATGTTAAACATGCAGCTTTTGTTTCCTCCACTAAACTATACAATGCCCCATGTCCTTGGATTCTGTCCCCAATTACATTCAGGATGCTTTACACAAAGCTGTACAGAGCTGGACATAATCTGAAGACAAAGCAATTTTCCTGAAAACTGCTTGTCCACAATGGTCTTCCTGATAATGCAGCTGCTAGCCAGGATTTCAATACATTGGTTTTTAACTATATAGGGAAGCTGGGTTAATCATGGGGGAAAATTTTAAATTATCCTACTCAAGTAAAATGAACAAAAAGAATTCAGAATCTGCAGAACTAAGGAAGGACCATTTTTTTTTACATCCAATTTTAGAAAAAGTACTATTCAAGAAGTGGTGTGCACAATGTCTTTCCATCCTCAGGAGGCAATTCCTGTTTAATATATCATTTGGTATGGCTTGAATAGGTTTTACACTTAGTAAGTATCCGTTACATAACTTTCCTCCACTGTCTTTAATTACCCCATTAAGCAAGTTGGTATTTTCATTTGCACGTAGAGCAGCTGCACTAGAGCTGCAGGGCACAAGAATATAAAACCAAGAAGAAAAATTAATAAAACATTATCTTTTCAATTTAATAAGTTTCCTCTCTTTTTTAATGGAAACATTTGTATTAGTAGATACCATTTCGGCTTTGTAAGGTAATAAATCACACAAACCTTGTATTATTCAAGCCGACTGAGCTGCCAGATAGAAGTATCATCACTCACTAACGGCACAACTTGCCTTTAAGCTTTTCTCATTTTACGGTATTTCTGAGGAGTCACTTTGTATCCAAAAATATTATTCAAAACACAGAAAGTGGTGCAAATGTAATGAATCAGAAATCATTCTCGGTCTAAACTTTTTACATAGGAAATAAGTCACAACTTTATTTTACTGTGTGTACACCATTAACTGATCCTGACCCATTTCTCAGAAAAAAAAGATTCCAATTCATTAATTAAAAAGTCTGCAAGTCATTATGCATTCTTAGAAACAACTCCTGAGTTTCAAGACTTATTTTTCAGCCAGCCTGTATAGTTTACAATATATCCATCAAAGACTGGAAAAATAATTGTTACATATTATGTCAGATTGTTCTCTAAATAGTATGCATACAATAAAGAGTAAGAAACAGAGTAATGAGAAGTATGAATTTCTTCATTAAGAGCCGTTATTACTGAAAAGGCAATTCCAGACTGCTGGTTGCTGTGTGAGTACTGCCAGGTGTGGAGGCTCCTTCCCCTCCGCAACAGGCTATCGTGCATTAGAAGACTGAGTTCTTACATATGCAGATGAAGGAAGAAAAATACCAGTTCTGATTTTGCCCATTCCCTTGATTCCCAAAGACCTATATTTGTAGTCTCTATTTGTAGCTGTTATAATAGTATCCTATTTATGTAAGTGTGCTATCCATGAAAATCTCACTATAATACTTTCTTGTATCTGGCAGGAACAACCCTATACTAGGCTTTCTGAGATCCCCGTTAAGACTTTACTCCTTTTAGTGAAAATTATTTCAACTAAGATCTTTCCCAACCATCTCTATTTTTCACTTTGGAACAAAGATAAGGCACCTATCAAAAAAACAGAAAAATCACTACTTTAGAAGCATCAGAAGTGTACCTCAGCATGGACTAATGACCGATACCTGTTTTTGTGCCAAAATTCAGGTATTAACTCACATGTGACAGTATTCAACATCTTAAAAGTTCCTCTCTTACCCAAAGGAGGTGTGTATATGGGGAAAAAGTTCTTAAGAGGTGTAAGAATAGCATACAATTAGCACACATATTACAGTAGCTGTATACCTTTAATAACACAGTTTTCTGTGTGAGCTTTTTGTGTCACCACAGTATAGGCCTAAGATATGCTCTTCTAACTGTTTAAAACACTGTCCTAAACCAACTTTTACTAGTATACCACTCTTCATGAACTCTTTAATTGCATTGCTCATGAAGGGTTGTGAAGACAGGAAATGTGACTCAGCTCAAGCAGTGTATTTATACACACCCACATCAAATATAGCGTAAAGATTCAGAGGAGCTGCATATAACAGACGTGTCACACCGATAAGAAGGAAATAAAATTATCATGCAACCTTTATAAGCTTTAATCTGACTTCTCATTTCAGTTCAATGACCGGCTTAGCAGTATCAAAGGGTTTGGGCACAGCTGTCAATTCCTCTCAGCTGAGAAATATTTCTTTCTGAAAAATTAAACATTTAAATCCCATGAAGAGGCACATGCCAGTGGTTAATTAGGGAACATTTTACAAGAAGAACTAAAAATTGTCAGAAACACAGCAGGCACACATTGACATTTTTACAAGCACAGCCATGCCACAGTTTAATTTCTGGTTCCAGAGCTCTTGTGGGCAGGCAGCTGCTGCCCAGGCAAGTTGAGAACCTCAACACTTACTGCAAATCCCAGCTTTCTGATACTTATTCAAATTGGCAAGAAACATTCCTCCTACATGATTTTCAAATATTTGACAGCCTGGCCATCCATTAAATGCATCTCCTAGAGATGTCCATGGATCACTATGTAATTCTTCCTCCCAGCAACTGAAAAATAATGTGATGTGTAAGAAGCTGGGAGGGGTCCCAGGGGTAAAGCAGGAATAGAAGTCAGCAAGGTGAAGGCACAGGACTGATGGGAGAAGGCCAGTAACAGATTACACTGATTAATGTGGTGGATATGAGATACTCTTCCTCACTCAGAAGCTGGAGAGCAGGGTTAGCTGCTGGGCAGGTAACAAACAGATATTTGTAGTGAGAACTGATGCAGTCTGTTGCCAAAAGTTATGCCACTCAAATCTGTGCAAGGGCAACACCAACTGCCACAGGCTCACAGGGAATAAATAAGGGAAACAAAGAAAAAAAATGAAAAAAATAAAGGCAAAAGCAAAATAAGGCAAGACAACAATAATCCCCCAAAGATGCCCTTTCTTCTCCTTTCCCAGAAATCCTACAGACTTTAAATAAAATCTCATTTTCGCTCTAAACTTGAAGTTCTAATGCCAGCTGTGGCAGATGAGATTCAGTAATGCCAGCTTCCTGAAGTGGAAGATGGAGCCACAACCACTGCGGTGGGTATAAACATATACGTTCAATTATAGGGGCAATTAGAGAGGATAAAAGACAGATTAGGTCCTCCCTCTAGAATACATACCCTGCCAGAGGAGCTGAGGCTGGGGAAGAGGGGGTAGGGGTTAATTACCAGCTGGAACCCAAATGCTTTCTTTTTGACAGTTCAAAATGTAAATCTGTTTAAAGTGACATAATTTTAACCAAGCACTGACACACATGTATTAACAGAAATGTCCAGCTATTTCAGTCATTTTTACAGTTTTCTTTGGGTGGTTGAAGACAACATTTCTTTCCCTTTCATTCACAAAACACCACCCACTCGCAGGATGAAAACAAACAGAAAAACCCTCACGGTATCAAAGACAACACATTTAGCATAACTGCATTCAAACAGTTTCATAAATCTGGTACTGTTCATATTCTATTTAAGACATTGTGCTCTGCAACACAATGAAAAAAATTAAATCTTTTGTATCATAGGAAAACCGTATGGGTTAAAATCACTAAAAAACATGTCCAGTTCATCATTGGAAAAAAGACCACCTTCAGCAAACACTGCTTTGTCTTTTAAGGGCTAAGACTTCAGCGTTTAGCCACACTCTTATGGCCTTAGTTCTAACAGCCAAAAATTTCTAAGACCCAGTGTCGCTCAGAGCTGGAAGCGGTGGAAGACACCCAGGGCAGCTGGTGCCCCCCTCTCGCTGCGCTCCCGTCACTTTAAGAGATCAGCTGAGGGCAGATGTATCGGTGAATGATCCAGAACTTTATCTCATTAACCACAAACTGTTTCCCTTATGAGATTTTTTGAAAGTCACATTTTCATTTGCCAAATATTCAGATGATGTTTTCAAGCTCGTTATGTCCATCAAGATGACATTTTTATGACGTTTTAGCTAAATCAGATCAGCCAACCAGGCTCAGGAAAAATTCATTGCGTTTGTAATTTAAGACACACACTGAACGCTCAATTGTGTAACCTTACCGTCATTTCAAACCTATATCCAAGAACATTTACTTAACATGTAGAAAATTTAATTAGATTAATCAAATTGAGTTGTTGGAGAACTTAGGAAGAAATTCTAACTACCACAACAGCAGTTCTGCATAAAAACCAAACAAAACATTCTCATGTTTATTCAGCTGGTAAAGTTTTGGCTTTATAGTTCATATGCTGTTACATTGCCAGGGATTGTCTAAAATAACAACACTGCTTATTCAACGTAGTTCTTTTAACACATTTCTCACCGTGCCTTCTCTATTAGTAAGTTGAGCTAGTAGTATGGACTAATCAGAATGCCTTTGAACATCCATTAATACTGCCCACTTAATCACCTATCCTGTTTAGAACCAACATTAAGCTAATTTCATACTCTCCATGTTCTACTGGCATAAATCTTTTAAACGATCTCTTTTTTACCACTGAACAGTTCAAAATAAATGGTTCCTCTTATTATCAAAGATTTCTGGGGTAAGGGAGAGAAACAGCCAGCACTTATTTGCTAAAACCATTAATGACCAAGAAAAAAATGCTATAACCAGAATAAACAATGCAGAGTTCAGAGTTTTAAAATGTAAGCATTTAACAGAGAACATAATGTTTCTCTGCTAAAAAACATAAACTTTTAAGTTACAGTTAAATTTATATATATTCCACTCTAGCATTATCTTGAAAACAGCATTTTTAAGAAGTGAAATGGAAAAGGAGATGAAACCTTCCATCCTCTCCCAGTCCATGGCTGAATTTGGAATTCCCAACACAGGTGGTAAAGAATATGAAATACAAGGAAGTTCCTCTGAGTTTGATACTCATCTGCCTCTTTCCAGCACCACCAAACTCTTTTTTCCTCAATTAATGTCTGCTAGAATCAGTAAAATGACATCCCTCTACTGCTACTATTATTTCATTGAACCTTGATATCATGAACAAGAATGTAATTATGATAATGAACCAATTATTTTTATACAATATAGCAATCAAAAAGACTACAACTCCCTCCCTTTTCTCATGATAATACCTGAACATTCTGGTTTTATTTCATCTTCAGTCACTTACATGCAATCGTTATCATTAACATTTCACTTAGTTTTTATTTCTTATTTCTAAAATAAAAAAAAAGTAAAACTAAAAAGGAAAACAGTGGAGTTTTAGAATATTCCTAAGAGCATGCAAGATGTATAATTTATGTAGGACAAAAAACCAAATATTTTAATGTTTGCAATATTTTAGAGGATTTACTGGTACGAATTTTGAATAACAGCACATCTGTCTGTTAGGACAACTAATTGTCAGTAATACAACAGCTACACCACCATATGCACTGTATATTTTATATAGTTTATATAAAAACAGTGTTAAGGAGGTTTGGGAGGATTTAACTTTTTTTCAGTAGTTTGTAGACAAACCAGACATACCTGTCTACCAAGGGATTTTTTTGTCCCATAATTCTTGTAGTTTTCATCAAATTTTGTCCAATAATTGTTATATTAAACCCAGTAATTTGGAAATATTATTAATTAAAAAAATAACTGTTTGCAGCCTGCTGATTGTGAAAACAAAGTGTGCAAGTTATTGTGAGGTTAGATCTGCCACACACAGGGTAAAAGCAAATAAATTAGAACCACATATGTAAAAGTTACTTGAATACGTCTTCACTGACTGAAATATAATTAATACAAAACCGTTACTCTAGTTAGACTATTGACTCTATTTAAATAGTGGCTCCACAAAAAACTCCTGGTTTTGTCCCCAAAGATCACAAACTGACCAAAAATCATGCTATTTTAGAGAAAAGAATCTTTCATCTCCTGGGCAGAAATTAATCTTTCCAACTTCAATCACTGTAGGATTTATGCTCAAAATATATATACACTTAAGTTGCAGAAGAAAAGAACAACATTCTTCTGCTACCGTGATTACTTGTTTAGTCAAAGCTAAGTTACTCTGAGATAGATTCCCTTGTGCTGAACTGTACAGTTTCACAATCAATTTTTGCCTTGAGAGACACCCTAAGTGCACAACAGCAAGTTAGCTACTGTTGCCTAGAGACAGTTTTCTTTACTCAGACATATTTATACCTGTAACAAAAATATAAACCTGAAAGTCTCTACATTTAATTTAGACAAACTGCAGTTTACTGTTATCCACAAAAGAATCATGTCTGCTTTCTTAGTCTACTTGTAAGACGTTCGAACTGTAAACCATGTTTCTGTCAAGCAAAGATAATTGCTATGGATTTAAAAGAAGCTTCAAATGTTCTGTAAGAAGTAGCAAAGAGTCGATAGGGAAGAGACAAACTAATATTCCACATGGAATTCCTCCATCCCTAAACAGTCGTAAGTAGTAGAAACTAAACACACCTTTCTGCCACAGTAAACATTCATTCTCCACTGCTAGCAAGGGACTTCACAACCGTCCTGATTCCACGGCATGCTAAAGCAATACCACAGGGACAGGCAACTTCTGTGCAGCAAGTTCAGAAGAAACCTATAAATAAGCAGATAAAAAGTCAGAAGGCAAAAATTAAACAAATTACCCATATGAGTTCCCCCGATGATTCACTAAGGAGAGGGCAGTGTGTTGTGACAATCTAAACTATGTACAACCAGCAGTAAATTCAGCATTAATCACTCTGTATATCCAAGAACATATGACAATAAGCATATTTTAATGACTCCCCCCATTTCAAAGATTACTGTACCCCACATGCCCCTGGATGCTTTCTAATCTCCCTGAATAGCTCAATATCTAACTCTCCATAGCATAATCATGTCTGGAAGGTCATTAAATACATTTTTTGTTTCTGTGAAAAACTGCTGCCAGGCTTCTGTTTTGAGCCTTTTTTCCTCCTGTTCTTTTTTCCATTTATGCCATCTGATCACATTACTTACATCCATCTCAAGGTTCTAATTTAAGAGGACGTTCCTCTGAATCACAGCTTAGTCCTGCCTGTACTTTTCCAAATACACTGGAAGAGATTTTTATGTTCAGTCTGAAGCTATTTAAAAAAAAAACAACTTAAAAGTTATCTGTTACCTGTCATCCATTACTACCCCAAACGATTAAGAATAAATCTTTACAGGGGGTTATTAAAACAAAAAAAGTCAAACTTCTTGACAAATGAATTGGCCCAGGCAACCAACTGATATAAATGTAATCCAATATACTAAATACAGCACATTGGCACCAAGTAATGAACAGGACAAGCAGAATGATTCTGCATTTATACAATCACACCTCCAAGTTTCCTTAGCTGGGAGAAATATGCCAGCTAGACAGAAAAAATCATAACTGTTGGCCATTCTCTTCTGCTCCATTTGCTCTATGTCCCAATTCCTTTTTTTGGAGTTCAGGAAAATTTTCAGCCTTATTGCTAATGTAACCTCTGTCTTCTGTCTTCTGAAGGACACAGAAGAGCAGAACCAGTTGAATACAAGAAGATGGACCACAATAAGGACCACCTTTTCCTTAGGTGCACCCATGTTTGCCTACACTGAGAAAATTCTAGGATTATACCTAATCTCATTTGAGATCTTCCTACCCTGTTTTAGCTTGTACTGTTAAAAAACAAGAAATAAATACATGGGGGGGGGGTGTCAGAAAATTTATATGTAGTCAAAACTTCATGCAAAGAAGTTTTAACATAATCTAGATCTCATTGTACAAAGTGTTTGTCTCCACGTTTAAGCTGTAGCATTATGGTTTTATATTAACTGCTGTGAAAGAACTGCAGTTACAAGAGACAATTGTCCTTTGCACCCTCGTGACAGTGGCTAAGACTATTATATTTTAAATGCCACATTCCAAAATCATTTTACTTTTTTCTTTGTGAGGAAAGTTTAAAATAAGGAGCTGCCTGGTATTATCAGAAAGCAACGCTGGTCTGTATGTCAGTATGCCACCACTGCTCAAGTTGGGGACTTAGAACAAGAAGCCTGTTGGAAACAGAATGATATTTCCCCTTGTAGTTTATTTTACTTTATGGGCAACATGAGGTAGGTACTTCATTCAGCAGTAACCCTCTCTCAGTAATACAAGGAAGGGGAAATTGATCTTCCTGGGCTTTTAGACTTCTTTCAACTAACACATTGTTTTGGTTTTGGCTAGGATGGAGTTAATTTTCTTCACAGTAGCCAGTACAGGGCTGTATTTTGGATTTGTGCTGGAAACCGAGCTGATAACACAGGCATGTGTTCGTAACTGCTGAGCAGGGCTCGCACAGAGCCAAGGCCTTTTCTGGTCCTCACCCCATTCCATCAGTGAATCTGGGAGGGGACACAGCTGGGAAGCTGACCCCCAACTGACCAAAGGGATGTCCCACACCTTATGATGTCCTGCTCAGCACATACAGCTGGGGGAAGAAGAAGGAAGGGGGGGACGTTCAGAGTGATGGCGTTTGTCTTCCCAAGTGACCGTTACACGTGATGGAGCCCTGCAGTCCTGGGGATGGCTGAGCACCCATGGGAAGCAGTGAATTAATTCCTTGCTTTGCTTTGCTCGTCTGCACGGCTTTTGCTTCACCTATTAAATTGTCTTTATCTCAACCCAGTTGTTTTCTCACTTTTGCCCTTCTGATCCTCTCCCTCCCTGAGGGGAGTCAGTGAGAGGCTGTGTGGGGCAGAGCTGCCCACTGTGGTTAAACCATGACACATATTTACTCTAATTCAGAGAATTTTAAACCAAGCTCTATGGGTGCAATTAGGAACTCTAATACGGAGAAATTCAGGTGAGGCAATAGGGGTGAAATCTCATCTACATGTTAATTTTTTGTCCACATAAATGGCAGCTATTGACAGTAAACACCCCAAGAGTTTCACACAAGCACCGCAAAACAGCCAATTATATGCAAACAACTTAATTTGAGTAATGCACACAGCAGAGTGGTCAAAAGCAACAAATTTCTTTTTGGTTGAACCTCTGACTTGTTTAAATGAAGTCAATTTCAGCCAAATTTGATAAAGCAAGTTTATCATGAGGCTGACATTGCATATTCAGCTTTCAGCTTGAAGCAAATTTTTATAGCCTGAAGAATGGAATTATAATAAAATGCTGACAAGCCCTTAACATACAAAACAGTTTCTGCTAGAGGCTGGATTGCCTATACTTGACATTTAAAAATAAATGAATTTACGTTTAAGGAATAAGATACAGTTCACATTCAGTAACTGTAACTCTATACGGCTTTTTCTATTTAATAGATGAGAAATAAATATCAACAAGACAAAGTTCCGATCCTTCTCCCTTCCTAAGTTCAAAGTTGAAATGCTTTAGACTTCAACCCTAAGGTCAGTTAGGTCTAGCAAGCCTGGCATGACAGCAGTATGTAAAAAAGAGAAGCATCCTTTGCCAAAGCAGAAAGACACATTTGCCTGTGACTCAGTTCCAACTCTTGTGACTTAAGTGCAGCTCCAATGCTTTAATGCAACAGGCAGTTGATGTAGATGTTCTCCCTCTTCCTGCCATGTAATTAAGCTTATTTAAACAAACAAAAGTAGTTCCGAGCCTTCCCCTAATAAGCAGTGGTGCCACAAACAGCGTTCAGAAGAAACACATACGCAGTGAAGGGCTGTTGTTTGCTACCATTTACCACAAGAACCCACAACAGATTGCACAAGAAAACATCGTGACACCAATCCAGCACCCAAAACTTGCAACCAAGAATATGAAACCTGTTATCTGACTTGCAAAGAGAAACCTGACTATTAAAATCAGAATGCCAGAAGTATCTCAGTTAGTGTTCTAATACATAGAAGATCATGAGTTAAAATGAATGGTTTGAAGAGGGACCTAAACAACAGACGATTTTCTGATCAGAGGAGTAATTTCAATTACTAAAAGGAAACAGCGATCTTCCGCAAACTTTTTTAAAGTAGCCTTGATGTGATGACCTCCTGTTCACCAGAGGATACGTTTTTCTCAGTCCTTGGCAAAAAATACAACTTAGCATAAGCAGAGCTGTCTTTTTTTGGTTTAGTTGTGTTCGCTACCTTTGTGATCATTTTAGATAAAATTCCCTGTAAACTACAAAAATAATTCATTACACTATTTTGCTGACAGCTGATAGACTGTAAAATTACCACTATATTCACTGTTTTCGATTTGCTCTTTTTTTTTTAATCTTCATTTGATAAACCTCATTTTCAATAAGAACATAGTCTTTCAATGTTTATTTGATTCATATCTTCTCATTCCCAAAACAAATGATCACTGCTAGGTAGTTCTTTTCCATTCAGATTTTTTCCCCCATATATATTTCAGTTTTGAAAAGATTTATTTTCAGAATATCTCACTCAGTCACAACTGTTATACCAATAATACTATGAATAGCACATTTTTGCATTCTGTAATTTCTATGTAGATCCATTAAATAGTCTTAGATTATATCTATTTTTTTCACTTTCTGTAGAGTTGAACTGTATGAAATACATACAGTTCATGCAATTTATTTCCATAACTAGCCCATCTTGACAGAAATTATAATTCTCTAATGCAAAATATGACCAGAGTGTGCACGTACACACACAGAGCATTTTTGATGTTGTGGTTTAACCCCAGCTGGCAACTAAGCCCCACACAGCCACTTGCTCACTGCCCCCACAGTGGGATGAGGGAGAGGATCAGAAGGGTAAAAGTGAAAAAACATCTGGGTTGAGATAAAGACAGTTTAACAGGTAAAGCAAAAGCCATGCATGCAAGCAAAGCAAACCAAGGAATTCATTCACTGCTTCCCATGGGCAGGCAGGTGCTCAGCTATCCCAAGGAGAGCGGGGCTCCATCACATGTAACCATTACTTGGGAAGACAAACGCCATCACTCCCAATGTCCCCCCTTCCTTCTTCTTCCCCCAGCTTATATACTGAGCATGACATCATACAGTGTGGGACATCCCTTTGGTCAGTTGGGGTCAG